>JAGSMR010000027.1:3005000-3057500 GCA_029286605.1 Sericinus montela
GAGGTAATCCTGTATTTTTTTTTAAATAAATACATGTATAGATAGGGACAATATCACATACATTGCTCCGATCCCAATGTAAGATGCTAAAGCACTTGAGGTATGGAAATCGGAAACAACGAAGGTACCACAAACACCCAGACCCGAGAAAATGTAAAAAAGTGGTTTTTCTACATTGACTCGACCGGGAATCGAACCCGGAACCTCGAGATGGCGACACCTTGAAAACCAGTATTTACGCCACTCGTCCACGGAGGTCGTCAGTTTTTCGTGGTAATTTTTTTATTTTATTAATGCTGATTATACAGAAGGTCTCTGCTGCATTTAAATTTTACTGAAAGCCGTAATTAAACTTACTTTTTTGCGAGAAATATTTCTGTGTATCTTCAGGCAATTCCCAATACAGGAGTAGACAGAGGTCTAGTCTAGACATTTAAGTCCCTTCGACCCACCTTCCACCGAAGATATTTTCGGGACAACGTGACAAGTGGTGAGCCGTCGCCGTCTTATGTCCAAGCTAACGATATAATTCGTATATAAATTTTTAGAAAAACCCATTGGTACGAGCCTGCCACCTGGGGATCGAATTCGGGTCATTTGACTCGAAATTCCGACCGCCCATCCACTCGGTTATCGTGACTTCGTGATATCTGTGTATGTATAGACATATAGTGTACAGAGAATATATATCTAAGATCAACATGACTATTTCCAAATTTCATTACAATAAAATGATAAAGGTAGTATTAAGCGAGAGATTAATTATCAGTTCTTAGGAGTAGTTGAATATTTTTGAGAGACTTAAACATTACAGTAATAATCATTGATAGGCAAAAAGAAAAAAATCGATGACTTTTTTGAGAAAGCGGAGCATGTGAATCTAAATACTTTGAACTCGTGACATTTATGGGCGTAGTCCTCCAATTTGCATGTTCTTAAAGTCAACGCAAATGTCGCTTATCCTTTCTGTACGCGTGACGGGCATAAGTATACCTTTGGTAAGTACTTTATCATTTAAGTTCATGTCAGACTCAGCATTTTTTCTCCACCTTATGTAGTGTGCCATTGAATACAATGATTCAACGGAATAAAAGAGGACTATCACGGTTTGTACAAACAATATTTTAAAATTAATCAAACTTAAAACGTAGTACGAGCGTTACTTAGAAAAATTTGTTCTTCTTCTCTTCGGACCAGGTAACATATACCTTTTTATATTTGCATGCGGAATGTTGCGAAGTAATTTTTTCAATAACAACTTTACAATGAATCTCCGCAAAGAAACGCCTGAGTCAATTAACTATCTTACTTAGAAAAGGTTACTGCAGGTGTCGTTCGACGGCCCAATAAAATCAACAAAACGTTTTTGGTTAAGAAGTAGTTAGCAAAGAAAATTACATTTTAACGATAATAACAGCCAAAAGCATTGAACTTTGTTTTTGGCAATATAATGTTATTAATTATATTTATAATTTTTTCTTAAATTCAGTTTCTTAATATGTTCATTAGTTTTTTAACCTAGTATTATAAGACGTATCGTTAATAAAACAATGTTTCATCTTTCCAAAACTTATATTATTTCATAGTGCCTTTGTGAACGAAATAACTTAATTTGTAAATACAAAGCAATTTAATATCCAAAAATCACTTTAACGTCGTGCTTCTTTTTTATTATACACATAAGGGCACCAGTGTTACACTCAGTGCAATGATACCTATTTAAAATGGGAAGACCATTTTTGCGTCGTGTTTTGCTGTTTTAAATTACTAAACTCTTTGTAAAAAATCTCAAGACGGAAATGAGTTTTATGAATTTAGAAAACTGTGTCATGAAAATTATCGTGTACTACAATTTTTATCAGCACATAATTATCTGCATAATATCTGTTCTATTATAATGATCTTTTATAAATTTTTATACATCTTAGTACCTGTGCTGTGAGTCACGTACAAGTTGTACGCACGTACAGAATGACTTTGTAGAATAAAATGTATTCCCATTTAGTTGTTGCTTTCTTGAATGTACGGAGTCTTCGTTGGGTATTTATAACATTCAGGCTAAATAGAATTTAATAATAAACAATGGGTCTTTCATACGTCAATGTACGTTTCATGAGAATATTTGTACCAGTAAATCAATAAAATCATTAAATACATACAAATATAACGGTCTGTAAAATTCCACTGCAGGAGATAGGCCTCCCTATAATTTGCCATAATGGCCACGCTTGGCAGGCGGATTGGCGATCGCAGTACCAGACCACTCGGTGCTGCCCGTCTTCGGTCTGATTAGTTTGGTCTGATATTTTTAGAGATGGTTATCCCGCCATCAATCGGTTGCCATAACAATATTCAAGGCTGTTTCCCTTAGTCGACTCTTACCCATACCCACGGGAAGAAAGGGAGTGGCAATATTCTTACACCGTCACCACACGGTTATAAAATCAATAATTAAACATAAATTAATTTATTATATTTTGATTTGTTTATTTTATTTTGCCGTGTGGTATCGGCGCTAGAATATACTACCGTCCTGTCTTCTCGTGGGCAGCGTTAGAGGCAGGCAACTAATGGCCAAGCCTTGTAAATACGCTAGTTCATCGACTAATTGCGGAATAACTATCTTCAAAAATAACAAACAAAATTCGACAAACTGGCGACGGGCGGCACTGTCCAAAAACGATGTGATTATGGCAAATCCTCCCGTACGGAAGAGGCTTAAACATTTACTTACCTGTCTGAAGAAAACTTTTACCTGCGAATATGAACGTATGAATGTTTTAATAGACATTCATATTCTTTCATATTGTTTCCCTTTCAGCACAGATAAAGATAATAGTACAAATAAAGATTGTCACTAAATTTGCTACTACGTCTGTCCCGTTACGAGTAAAACCCTGGAAGGGTTTGCCATATCGCCATATTAGGCAAGTAGATTGACCGTCACATCTTTGGAACTTTATTTGTTTATATCCTTACGCAATTGCCCAATTCTGGGGAAGGCTGAGGTCTAAGCAAGCAAGAACTTTCGTCGACTTTTCACCGCTGCTTATTTAGAACAACGTGACATATGGAGCGTCTATTGCTATTATTCTTAATGTTCAAGCTATCGGCAAAATTTACTTACATATATATGATACATTTACGTAATAAATTTTCATACACAATAAAAATCTATAACTCGTGTGCAAATATTTATATTTATCACACAAAAGTTTGCTCCAAGCGGGATTCGAATCGACGCGAATGTAACCCTTTACTTCGTAGGCGAGGTCACTACACCAACCAGGCTATCGGGTCATCGAGACTTAAATATATAATTATGTAATCACTACATTCATAAAATATAATATTACACGAAACCATGTCTGCATAAATAACTTTTTCATAGTACTTACAAAGTCCTAAAAAGTCTCTTTTATTATCCTCCTTTCTCATGTCACTCTCTTTTTTTTCAGTCGCCATTCATGACCGCCTTGTTACCATAGATTGAGTTTCAACCAACGTTGTACTAAAAACACCCGAAGCAATACTGATTATGACTTGAAGTAAGATGTCCGTTCTGCGGGGTTTTATTTAGTCACGCTTCTTCGAAAGTTCGTTTTCGTTCTGCGGATAGAATGTTTGTACTGTTGCCTTTGCACCATTTTCCTTTTTCTTCGTAGCGGAGGCGAAGTCGTGGTGTATTTTCTTAACATTTGGTTTTATTATTTTCATTTTCCTCCTCTAGTTTGGTGAGTGCTAGATCGCTAATGCAGGTTTCGACGGCAGATATCGTGTAACAGCACAGCGCTCTTGTTGTTCTCCACAGATGAAATTTTATTGCTATATATAAAAAGTTAACTGCTCAAAAAGTCAACTTGAAACATCCAAAAATTTTTTATAACAGTTTAGTTATAAAAAAATTAAGATTCCACAAACGTTACATCATTAACTTTGGTAGACCCAGAAGAATCAGACTTTTTCAAAACTTTAACATGTTTTATGAAATATATTACGTTTTTAATACGGTAGGCAGAATTTTGCTCCGATTCTGAACCAATTTTTTTAATTTAATTAAAATCCTACATATTATATAAATATAAATATTTTATTTTAGACCATATAAACATTTTATAGTTAAAAAGATCTAACCGTAGTGTTACATCTTTTTTACTTGTAAAAATCTAAACTTATAAATGGCTACCGATAATGCCTATCGGTAAAATATACCATACCAATTTTTTTTTTATTTATTATGGTACATAAAACAGTTTACAATCGTGATTGAGACTTTACTTACTTATTTACTATTGCCAACTTATATCGCGCTAGTAAACTATGCTGTACACAGCATAGTTTACTAGCGCGATAACATACATTAACTATTTATTATACATAGAGAAAAACTTATAATTACAACTGCGCACACACTTACAAGTATATAAAAAAAATACATACACACATACAGACACATTTTCATATTGTACACATACAATTACCAATAATGAGTTACTGTAATAATTTGATAGTCGACTTCTTAAATTTTTCATAACGAGTATTGAAAATGTCCAGATCGGAGGCTAAATTATTATATAATCTACGCATTATAATGTGAGGCAAAGGGATTATAATGTGAGGTGTTATTACTGTAACAGTTTAGCTAAAATGGTTTTGGATAACGTGTTTGGTATCTTGTATTTAGATCCAATTGCGCGAGAAGGGTAGGAGTGTTTATGCTGGAATGGATGATTTTGTGTAGTGTAAAGAGATCCTGCCGTTTACGTCGATTTTCTAGAGAGGTTACTTCAAAATATCTGAGTTTCGTTTCGTACGAGTTTAATTTTCGGCCAAGGCCCATTCTATAGCTTAATATCTTTAGAAATTTCTTCTGAACTCCCTCAATTCTATATTTATGAATCTCGTAGTGTGGTGACCAAATTATAGATCCGTATTCTAAGATACTTCTTACAAGGCTATAATATAATTGGAGGTAACTTTGTTGTGTTTTGAATCCTTTAGCCGAACGAAAGATAAACCCTATTAATTGGTATGATTTGTTAATTATTTCATTATAATGGTCGCAAAAAGTTAATTTATCATCTAATAAGACACCCAGATCTTTAACTACGGTCCGACGTTGCAGAATTTGTCCATCGAGGGAATACGAGAAATCTTGTTTCCGCCTTTTATTAGTAAAAGATATGACGAAGCATTTTTTTACATTTAGGTACATTTTGTTTTTCCTACACCAAGTCTCAATGAATCTTAAGTTATCATGGAGTAAGTCCGAGTCTTTCTTATCTCGAATAAGGTTAGAAATTTTCAAATCATCAGCATAGAGTAAACTTGGGCAAGTAAGGTGTTCAACCAGATCATTAATAAAAATATTAAAAAGGAGTGGCCCGAGATGGGAACCTTGTGGAATCCCTGAGGTAATTGTGACTGGGGAAGACATAAACCCTCTAATGGCTACCAATTGACTTCGACGTAATAGATAAGATTGTACCCAGCGAAGTAAGCTACCCTGTATACCATACCATTTCAGCTTGGAGCACAGTAAGTCATGTGGAACCTTATCAAATGTTTTCGAAAAATCGGTATATATGGAGTCTACTTGACCACGTTTGGAGAAAGCATTGCACAAGTAGTTCTTATATTCCAGCAAGTTGCTTATTGTAGATTTGTTTTTGAGAAAGCCATGCTGTGATTGAGATAGTATTGGCTAGTATAGGGTGAAAGATGTTCTACGACATGTATTGGGTGTTTGTCGCCTGAAATGCCTAAGTTTACCGTATTCAGAGGGTTGCTTTTGTTTTCTTTATTATACCTTTTGAATGCGGATATAATTGTGTCTCGCTGCCTTTCTGAAGACAGCGTCACTAAAATATTGCGTGGACGATTCGATTGAGGATTCAGTTTGGCTGTTCGATGCTCTGCTCGGATGCCTGTATCGGCAATAGGGGCTTTGATCACTTCAAGAAGTTTCTTTACTAATAAGAGTGTATGCTCATTTCGTCTGTCAGGAACTAATTGTATTTCTATATTCAGGCATCTTGGCGCTTTTTCTAAAATATCCAACCGGTTTTGAGTATTAAAGAGTTCAGACTGAAGTTCATGTTTTTGCTTTTCAAGGTTTTTAATTTTTATGTTCGTCTCTTCTATATTATTTTGTAGATCCACTTGTTGTGACGACAAAAAATCTGTTGTTCGCGTAAAGTCATCCTTTAAATCGTCTATTTGTTTTTTCATCAAAAGGTTGATGTCTTGCATAAACGAAAACTTCATGCCCTCGAATTTAGTGTCAAGAAGGGCAATCAGCTGTTGCAATGTCACGGGGTTACCGGACGAGTGCAATTAGGCAGCAGGGAGGAGTGAGTTTAACTGTGAGTTCATTGATTCCGTATGTTCCTGATTATCTACAATTTCAGGATTATTATGAGACTCAGGAGTAAATGTTGCTTCATCCAAATATGTGGGCGATGTTCGTGAAAACCTTGCCCTAGCCGGAGTATTATCACATTTTCTTCTAGTGATATTCATGCAAGTAGGACATTTCCATGATCTTTTTAAATCTGTAATATTTTGCTTATAGAAAGATGGTAGCATGTTTACACATTGATTCTAACTTTTACTATACTGGAGCAATGCAATGTTTATTATTTAGACTGTGACACTACGTAAAGTACTAATGACCGCCTACCGCTGATCGTCGAAAGCAAGTAGGCAATTCATATAAATATAACGTTAAATCACGAATGCACAGGTAAACAAACTTCACTTCCACTTAAATACCACTGAGTGATTTATTAATATGCAAAAACAAAGTTATTTACTACACTGTAACACTTTAAACTTATTTATTTGCTAAGCTTGCAAATCGATGTTTTTATCGCGCGCGCGGTTCGAGGGTAGGGGGGTAAATTAAATCACACTAGCTACGGACGGCTGAAACTCCGGTATGAGGTGTCAGGTTCTGCTATCACCAATCCGCTTGGCAAGCGTTGCAATCATTTAAAATCTTCTGTAAGAAAGGTGGCTTTATCCTGCAATACCAATCCTTTACATACCGTTAAGCAAGTAAACAGATTTACAACAATAATTCATATTAAAATATCCATATCGTTTTAGTAACAAAATTCAATTTAAGCTACATCAAAGATATGGTTTGCTTTTGACGTATGTCAAACATTTTGTGAACGCGGTTTATGTTATTTTGTATTTAAGATAAATGAGTGATAACATAATAGGTTGGTGAAAAAGTCTTTTCGCATTATAGTATGTATGAACTTGTAATAAAATATTTTTGGCTATACTATTGCTATCTGGCTGGTTTTGGTATCATTAAAAGTTTAAATTTTAAAGAATATAATTCCAAATTCAAATTAGGAAAATGTGTAATTTTTATATATTTTCGTACTGTCGAGATGAGTGAATCTTATGAAAAAATTCGTTGTTACAAAAAGATAAAAATGCAACGCAAACCGCGAAAAAAAATTGAGATGTTTATACACCTAGTGCAGTGTCTGTGAGAGAAGCAAAAATTTGGTTTAAGCATTTTCAATACGTAAATTTTGATGTCAAAGATGCACGTCGCTGAAGAACTTGGAATTGACCACAAAACAGTTTTAGTACATTTGCAAAATAAACTGGGTACGCAATAAAGCTCGAAATTTGGGTACCACACGAGCTCACTGAAAGAAACCTAATGAACCGTGTACTCATTTGTGATTCTTTATTTCGACGTAATGAAACCGAACTATTTTTGAAGGAGCTATAACTAGTGATGAAAAGTGGATCACGTACAAGAACGTGCGAAAAAGGTCGTGGTCAAAGGCCGGTCTGGCTTCACAGCATGTGGCGAAACCCGGGTTAACTCGCAACATGGTGACGCTGTGTGTGTGGTGGGATTGGAAGGGCTTCATTAGGGGGATTCATTATGAGCTGTTACCACCAGGCAGGACCTCGCTGGTCCTGCCTGGTAGTAACAGCTCATAATGAATCCCTAAACTCTCCTGCGAATAACTGATGAGATTAAAGCAAGAAGTTGATAAAAAGTAGCCGGAATTAATCAACAGAAGGGGTGTGGTTTTCATCTTGATAACGCAAAATTAAGAGATGTTGGCTGGGAGGTGTTAATGCATCCGCCGAATAGACCTGACCTTGCACCTTCAGATTTCCACCTGTTTCGATCTCTTCAGAATTATTTAGGCAGTATCAGGTTAACATCACGAGAGGACTGCCAAAAAAGTTGTCGCGGTTTTATCAGAAAATTTATCAGAAGCTCCAAAATTTCTATAGCAATGGGATCATGTCCCTACCTACAAGATGGGAAAAGTTGTTGAAGAAAATAGTACCCACATACTTTAATTAAATGTAAATAAACTATTTTAAAAAATGTGAATTTTCTTAAAAAATACGAAAAACTTTTTCCTCAGCCAATTACATCAGCATGTATTAAAAAAAACACTTGTCTAATATAACTTATGCAACGTACTAGTTGCAAACCTGCGAGCTAACATATTGCATCAAAAAAATCTTTTCTTTACAATATATTTAAGACCCTGGGCCACCGCATATTCTTCACAAATGGAAAGTAGTCTTCAGTGCGTTGATCAACGGGCTTGAAGCACCATATCGTCGGCGTAATTAATGTTGTTCATGCAAGTACCATCTACATAAAAACCGACACCCGTGGTACTAAGCCTATCGAGCAGTTTGTTCACATAGACGTTAAATAATTTAGGAGAGCTTAATCCCCCCTGTCTCATACCACACTCCTATTGGTATTCGTCCAATAAAGAGCCACCCCAGTTGGTTTGATTATTGTACTGGTACAACCTAAACAACCTTATAACCTAACCCAACTATATAACCTCACGTTGTCAATGATATAACACAGTTGTCTCACATTCGAACTTTTTCCAAAGGTCATCAATCATCAAGACACTACTAGGTCGAACGGTTTTGAAAGGTCCGCGCTTTTGAAAAACACGCGTAAACTGGGGTTTTTCTATTAGTATAGTACTTTACAGGCTGCTTGAGGCACAGGATGGCGCTTTCTGTCGATAATCCAGGTCTAAAGCCGAATTGAGAATCGTAAAAGAGTCGCACATAGAGTTATATTTTTTATTGCTTAGAGCTATAAATTTGTATTGCATATTTATCTAATGTACGAAGAGGTCAGGTTAGAATCAAATTATTTTCATATAAAAATAAAATATCCATATGGTTAGTGCAATTTGTGATAAAAGTGGCTAACCTTTTGCTGCTCCTCGCCAATATTCAGTGAAGGCCTACGTTCAGAAATCTTAATAGGGTGAATAATTGATCTTAAAAGACACAAATTTTATTTAATTAATAAATGCTTTTAATTTAAGTTCATTAATGATTAAAAAATTAAAGCGACATATACTTCACACAAAGTGAAACCTGGTCACGGAGAACATGTTCACACCTTATGAAAATCACTTCAACTAAGAATCTTGCCATGAAACATCTGAAAGTCTGTAAGTAATTTATTGGCAAAACCACTTCAAATAATGATTGCGCTAAAGCAGACGGTGAGGAAACTACTTGAGTTTAGCCGCAATTTGAACAAGTATATTTACTTAATGTTAGGATACTGAAATTAATTATTTTTAGGAACTTGATCTATTTGCTTAATTGATTTATTTATTATTCATGCAATTCTGGTGCTAAGTACACAAAATCTGATCTGAATATTCGAGGATTGTCAACATAATTTCTTGTCAGTTTTTGAAGAATATTATGACATAATATTCAATAACAAAAAATTAAAGTTGTGCTTCGTTCCAGATCAAGATCTATTAAAACATTCTAGATAAACTATTCCGGAACTTTCGATATTAAATATTATCGCACTGAGAAAGAAATCGAACTAGAAAGTAAAAAAAATGAAGAAAAATAAAAGAAAAAGAAATCTAAAATCTGAAGCGAAAGAGATAATAGTTAAAATAAAATAAGATTTAAACATACACTCTTTCTCAATCTTAAATTTTCAGCTCACGTTAGCGTCGCTTATTCCTGCTCATTCCCCGTTTATACAGTCACCTTGTGATTGTGATTCTTTTCCAACAAACACAATTTCTTTATTAAAGGAAAATCTCAAAACTAGTCCTAATTTCCTTATCAATATAGGTATAAATAGTAATAAGATTTTAAATATAGTAAAACAGTAATTGTGAAGTGTTCAAATATTCGATATTTCAATTTTCATGGTATTTACTCCATCATAAAATACAAAATCAATCACTCCATAAGCATCAAAATACTAAGCCATACCTTTTCAATTTCAAAAAATAAGTAGTTTCCTAAGTTAAGCTTGAGATTGATATATTGCAGAATGTTTAATAATTAATATAGTTATTTAGAATTTAATAATATAATGTTGTTATTTAAAATTTTAAGTTGTATTTTAATTAACTTTTACAAAATGTATGTATTTTAGAGTTCCTGTTGTTAACAAGAAAATGGATATTTCAACAAACATATCGTCTATGCCTGTACTTAGGACTTCGATTCTTATATTATGACTATGAAGCTGAAACGATTGCAAGCAGGAAGCAAAACGCTGGCATAAATATATGCAATCTATAAAACTAAAGATAGATCCCAATAATTACAGTGGATTTTTTCAATTTAATAGATATAATAGTTATAATAATAATAAATAAATATAAATAAATATCTTCACGCAATTCCCAATACAGGGGTAGACAGAGGTCGAGTCTAGACAATTAAGTCCCTTCGACCCACCTTCCACCGAAGATATTTTCGGGACAACGTGACAGGTGGTGAGCCCGTCGCCGCCTTTCTGTCCAAGCCAACGATATAATTCGTACGTAAGTTTTTGATAAACTCATAGGTACGAGCCTGCCACTTGAGGATCGAACTCGGGTCTCTCGACTCGAAATTCCGACCACCCAACCACTCGGCTATCGTGACTTTTTTAAATAGATGTAATAGTTAATATAATAGTTAATTATATATTTGTTATAATAGTTAAGATATAATAGTTAATATATAATAGTTAATATATAAAAAATAGATAATAAAAAATGTATGTTATAATTTCTGGCACAAATTTAAATTGCTATGTTATCCATTATTTCAATATGCATCCATTATCAAATTCACACTCAATATGTAAAAATAAGCTTTGGAGAAACTTATCAATTATTCAAAAAGCGTGAGTGAGCATATAATAAATTTTACGTTCACAAATTTTAATTACATTGTTTGATTTAGAATTTGGGAGATGGGAGAATGTTGGAATCCAATTTATAATCAAAACCCAATTAAGTTTACATTTCTCTGAAGCACATTTTGATTAAATGAAAAATAGATAAGAAAATAATGTTCATCCATTAACCTTGAATAACATTATATTATATCAAAGAAAAATGTTTGATTATTACGTTACTTTGAGTGCCTTTTGACATATATCCATTATTTTGGTATATACACTTTTATTTAATTTATTTTATTTCATAATTTAGATACACACAAGTAAATGAAAAAAATAAATAGAAACATCGAATAGCTCGTACTGCTTATTTCCTAAAAAAAATATTGCGAAAATTGCCCTCTTGATTTTTTATTGACAATTAGTAAAAATTACACTAAAATGTTTATTTCTTTTTTACTCCAAAAACTTTTAAATCTCCATACTTACTCAAAGCTGTTATATTGCGAGCAACGCGCTTTATGCAACACTGTTATTGCATTTTCAACTCATCACTTTATGCCTCCACACAATCACCTGGGAAACTCCACGTTTCCTGTCTTAAGACTATGGAAATTCAGAGTTGTCTCGTATCAACACGAAGTCATCGGTTTAAAATCTTCCGATTCATATTTTGCATTATGGTGTTTTATGAAAAAGAAGGAACAGCTTTTTAAATAAAGATGGATGTGATGGGGCGTGCATTTCGAGGTCATTTAGAATCGCCGTATTTCCTTTTTCAATCCACACTACACTAGCGGTTGCACGGTTTGGTGAAAACCTAGTTAGCTAGAACATGTTCTCTCCTCCGGCCTAGGAAATATACCTTTTTTTTTTTTTTTTCAGGAAAAATGTCTCACAAGTACAGATATCTGAGGTAAAAACAATATTCGTTTACAATTAATTAGAAAGGGAAACGTTATCCCAGCCATGGCAAAACTTTTAATATATATTTACAATAATTTTACATCTATATTTATATTTGTTATGAACTACCTCGAAAACATAATGAGATAAAAAATAATGTGTACTTAATAATTGAATGAATTAATGATTTAATCATTAACACAGACACAAAAGCATAAAAGACAAAAGTACAGAAATAGTAAAAAGTGTATTGCCTGTCATTATGATTCCGAATAGCATAGTGGATTAAAGCAATTGTATGGGGTGCTGCATATTGAGCATATTGCTATCGATCAGGTAAGGTGTAACATGTGAGCAACTTGGAATGAAGAAACAGAATCGAGCACACGTGTTTTGGATCCGCTGAATAAGTTTGTGGGATCGTTTTAAAATACGAGGACCGTAGACAGGCAAACAATAGTTTAATTTTGACAAAATTCGTGATTCGCAAAGCCGCACCCGCAGATTAACTCTCAAGAACTTTTGCATCCGATTGAGGATGCAGAAGGACCTTAAGCCTATAGAAGCAGGAGCGTAGTAATTCCAACACGTGACTTTCAAAGTGTAGGTAGTTGTCCATAAGAAGGCCTAATTTTCGGGCTTCGTCGACACTCTCCAAGGTGTTTCCTTCAATGACAAGGTTTCATATTCCTAATTTTTTCACATTGTGTACGTGACCCCTGGATCATGAACTTGAATAAATAATATAAAAAAAAATATATTCACGCAATTCCCAATACAGGGGTAGACAGAGGTCAAGTCTAGGTAATTAATTCCCTTTGACCCACCTTCCACCGATATTTTCGGGACAACGTGACAGGTAGTGAGCCCGTCGCCGTCTTTATGTCCAAGCCAACGATGAATCATGAACTTGGATTTTGTTTTATTGAGGAAAAGACTGTTATTTCGAGACCAACCCGCAATATGTTCTAAATCGGTGTTTAATAAGCGGAAGGATGCATTTGGGTCAACAGAAGTAAAAAACTGAACATCATCAGCGTACATATGGTATTTGCTATATTTAACGTGTAGCGGATGATGTGCTACAGGAAAATGGTAGCTATCTGCCAGGTCGGGTGATCGTGACCTGGGGAGGACGTCTCTTCCACAAGTGTGCGCTATCGGTAATCGTATATATGCATGTAATCGTGCGAACTTCGATAGCGCGATGTGGGACGTCGATGTGTTTCCTGAATCCGCCACTAGCAAGCTTCTTATGTGGAGACATAGATATCGCCACATCACTCCCCTGCTGAGACTGGAGGTCGGAAGTGCGGAGAGCTCGACGTTGAGCAATCTGGCGTTGCGGTGAGAGGCTGTGACCAGATCTACATTAAGTCGAGATGTATGGTCACAATGCCGATGCCGCAGTGTCAGCCTGAGGAGAAGGGGGCCCGTCGTTGATGATTCTCAGAAGCTGACAGGACTAGGAAGCACGCGTTGTGCCGACAGTAGTCCGGTGCTGTGACTGCGTAGATGACGTCGATGATGTTGGAGAAGTTCGCTGCGTTGTTCTTCCGTGGTCACCGTCGGTTGGCGGTGAGATCACGTCGGGGTCACCAGTGTAGCGGATGATGTGCTCCAGGAAAGGGGTAGCTACCCGCCAGGTCGGGTGATCGTGACCAGGGGAAGACTTCTCCTCCACTAGTGTGCGCTATCGGTAATCGTATATGCATGTAATCGTGCGAACTTCGATAGCGCGATGTAGGACGTCGATGTGTGTCCTGAATCCGCCACTAGCGAGCTTCTTATGTGGAGACATAGATATCGCCACATCACTCCCCTGCTGAGACTGGAGGTCGGAAGTGCGGAGAGCTCGACGTTGAGCAATCTGGCGTTGCGGTGAGAGGCTGTGACCAGATCTACAGTAAGTCGAGATGTATGGTCACAATGCCGATGCCGCAGTGTCAGCCTGAGGAGAAGGGGGCCCGTCGTTGATGATTCTCAGTGTCTGACAGGACTAGGAAGCACGCGTTTTGCCGACAGTAGTCCGGTGCTGTGACTGCGTAGATGACGTCGATGATGTTGGAGAAGTTCGCTGCGTTGTTCTTCCGTGGTCACCGTCGGTTGGCGGTGAGATCACGTCGGGGTCACCAGTGTAGCGGATGATGTGCTGCAGGAAAGGGGTAGCTACCCGCCATGTCGGGTGATCGTGACCTGGGGAGGACGTCTCTTCCACAAGTGTGCGCTATCGGTAATCGTATATATGCATGTAATCGTGCGAACTTCGATAGCGCGATGTGGGACGTCGATGTGTTTCCTGAATCCGCCACTAGCAAGCTTCTTATGTGGAGACATAGATATCGCCACATCACTCCCCTGCTGAGACTGGAGGTCGGAAGTGCGGAGAGCTCGACGTTGAGCAATCTGGCGTTGCGGTGAGGCTGTGACCAGATCTACATTAAGTCGAGATGTATGGTCACAATGCCGGTGCCGCAGTGTCAGCCTGAGGAGAAGGGGGCCCGTCGTTGATGATTCTCAGAAGCTGACAGGACTAGGAAGCACGCGTTGTGCCGACAGTAGTCCGGTGCTGTGACTGCGTAGATGACGTCGATGATGTTGGAGAAGTTCGCTGCGTTGTTCTTCCGTGGTCACCGTCGGTTGGCGGTGAGATCACGTCGGGGTCACCAGTGTAGCGGATGATGTGCTCCAGGAAAGGGGTAGCTACCCGCCAGGTCGGGTGATCGTGACCAGGGGAAGACTTCTCCTCCACTAGTGTGCGCTATCGGTAATCGTATATATGCATGTCATCGTGCGAAATTCGATAGCGCGATGTAGGACGTCGATGTGTGTCCTGAATCCGCCACTAGCGAGCTTCTTATGTGGAGACATAGATATCGCCACATCACTCCCCTGCTGAGACTGGAGGTCGGAAGTGCGGAGAGCTCGACGTTGAGCAATCTGGCGTTGCGGTGAGAGGCTGTGACCAGATCTACAGTAAGTCGAGATGTATGGTCACAATGCCGATGCCGCAGTGTCAGCCTGAGGAGAAGGGGGCCCGTCGTTGATGATTCTCAGTGTCTGACAGGACTAGGAAGCACGCGTTTTGCCGACAGTAGTCCGGTGCTGTGACTGCGTAGATGACGTCGATGATGTTGGAGAAGTTCGCTGCGTTGTTCTTCCGTGGTCACCGTCGGTTGGCGGTGAGATCACGTCGGGGTCACCAGTGTAGCGGATGATGTGCTGCAGGAAAGGGGTAGCTACCCGCCAGGTCGGGTGATCGTGACCAGGGGAAGACGTCTCCTCCACTAGTGTGCGCTATCGGTAATCGTATATATGCATGTCATCGTGCGAAATTCGATAGCGCGATGTAGGACGTCGATGTGTGTCCTGAATCCGCCACTAGCGAGCTTCTTATGTGGAGACATAAATATCGCCACATCACTCCCCTGCTGAGACTGGAGGTCGGAAGTGCGGAGAGCTCGACGTTGAGCAATCTGGCGTTGCGGTGAGAGGCTGTGACCAGATCTACGGCGAGTCGAGATGTATGGTCACAATGCCGATGCCGCAGTGTCAGCCTGAGTAGAAGGGGGGAAATCATATATATGCTTGTAATTGTGCGAACTTCGATAGCGCGATGTAGAACGTCGATTTGTTTCCTGAATCCGCCACTAGCGAGCTACCAATGTGGAGACACAGATGTCGCCACAAACGCATTATGTGATATGAATATATAATAAATAATAATGGTCCAAGAATGGAACCTTAAGGAAAGCCACAGGATACCGAGCACGCCTGAAAAGATCTAAGTAAACCATTACGACCATGCACAACTACTCGCTGCCGTCGATATGAGAGATACCTGTGGAACCATTCGACAGCTGTTGAACTAAAACTTTAATAACATAATTTAAATAGTAGAATTGGTACACTGATTGAGTCAGATGCTCTAGAGAATTGCTCCACATCCATTATCCTGAATAGAAAAAATTCCATCGACGACATCAAGCAACGCAGTACATGTACTTCTTCCCTTTCAAAAACCAGATTGATACTCAAGAAGGATATGGTTTTTTCGCAGAACTCAACTGTTTGATTATAAATAACTTTTTCAAATTTTGTTTGACCAGGGCTGTTCTCCAAAGGGTAGGAACCGTCGAAGATGTGATTAATTTATTTACAATCACTGTAATAGCTGAGAGGGAGCTCGGAAGTCATAGGATAATCATATCTCTGCTCACTTCATTGTGCATTTGATTTTATGGAATGTAATATGATTTCGGAAACTGTATTTTCATCTACCGGCTTCAATTCGAAAGGTGAATCATGGTTTACTGGTGAATCATGGTTGCTGGTATTCTTTAACTATTGCTACTTTATGCGATGTATGCTTATTAAATTATTATTAAAACATTTAAATAATATGTACTTTAAATCAATACCAATTATATACTTTTTCGCATAACTGCCTTAGTTAGATTCGCAGATAAAAATTATAAACTTTACTTAATTTGTGCAACCTTTTTTTATGACAGAGCAAGTTACAGTTACAAAGCTTTTTACGTCTCTTTTCTGAACAATATAGTGATACAAACACTCTTTAGTATAGATGTTTCGAACCTATTCATTAAGTAATGAATAACGTAATGTGATATCCATTGTTTATAATTGTACTGGCACTGCTTCGAAGCTGAGGGTTCCAAGCCCTTCATTGGCAAGCATTTGTATGATAAATGTGAATATTTGTAATCGAGTTATGGATGTATAAACATGCGTAGTTATGCATTATTATTATTTTTCTATGTAGGTATATCCATACGCTTAATAACTCCATCCAGTTAGCAAGACACAGGGAAACCTACTTTGAAACTTTATGCCGTGATATTGTTGAATATTACTTATTAATAAATACATTTATTTTTATTATATTACTGGCGGCTTGGATATTAAAGATTGCTTTAGTTTTTCAACTAATCTTTAACTAATCCGTATATTATTTATTACCATTAAAACCTAAAATGACACTGATCACCCTCATTTAAAACGTGATGCCCTACCATGTCACACGCCGTCGAAGGTGGAGGTGAAAATAGTGCCCTAGTGATATTTCAATAGCATCTTAATTTAATAATTTTTTTCTTTCCTAAAAGAACTTGTTGTACGAACTTATTATTCGTACAACAATATGCAAATGTGTTTAACCATTTTCAGGCAATTGCTACTTGTACGACATTAATTCTTATTTTCGATTCGTCATCATTTAACTCCTAATGCATTGAAATCTTGTGTGCTTATTATTCAACTTTAAAGAAATGTTTCAAGAATTTGTGCAAGCAGTCGTATGTATGACTACTTCGTTTCTCTTCTACGAACGCAGTTCCCGCTTTGAGTAAGCCTTTGAGATTCAACTTAAGTCGTTCGTTTTATTTATGTTTTCCTTTGAGCTGTACCCGCAAAAGGTTTTCAAACATGATATGCTTTCAAAATTATTTTTAGATAATTGTATTCTTCATAATTGGTGTCTATTTCAATTGTAAAATAAAATGTTTCAATCTAAAAATCTTTGTCCCGATAGCCGAGTTGTTGGGTGGTCGGAATTTCGAGTCGAGACACCCGAGATCGATTCCCAGGTGGCAGTACCAATGAGTTTTTCAAAAACTTATGTACGAATTTCTTCGTTGGCTTGGACATAAAGGCGGCCGACGGGCTCACCACCTGTCATGCTGTCCCGAAAATATCTTCGGTGGAAAGTGGGTCAAAGGGACTTAATTGTCTAGACTAGATCTCTGTCTACCCCTGTATTGGGAATTGCGTGAAGATATTTTTTTTAAATCTTTGTGTTCGAACACGCTGATCTCTGAAACTTCTCAACGAATAGTACCAAAATTTTACAAATATGTGTAACATGTTCTTACTTAAGAAATGGAGAGATATTTTTGAACACAACATAGTAGGAGTCACTTATGTTATAATTTACTTTTTTTTTAACTTTTACGTATTTTTTATACTTGCGTAGACAGAGGTCTAGTTAAGTTCTTTCAACCTACCTTTCACCGAATGTTATTTTAGGACAATGTGACAGTTGGTAAACCTATCACCGTCTTAGTGTCCAACCGCACAACATACTTAGTCACGATAACCGAGTGGTTAGGTGGTCTGAATTTCGAGTCAACAGACCCGAGTTCGAACTCCAGATAACAGGCTCGTACCAATGGGGGTTTTTTTTTTTCAAAAACTTATGAACGAATTTATCGTTGGCTTGGACATTGTGACGACGACGGGCTCACCACCTGTCACGTTGTCCCGAAAATATCTTCAGTGGAGGTGGGTCTAATTGACTAAACTAGACCTCTGTTAATAATTTTGATAATAATAAGTCACGATAGCCGAGTGGTTGGGTAGTTGGAATTTTAAGTCAAGAGACCCGAGTTCGATCCCCAGATTCAGGCTCGTACCAATGGGTTTTTCAAAAACTTATGGACCAAATATATCGTTGGCTTGGATATTAAGACGGAAACGGGCTCACCACCTGTCACTTTGTCCCAAAAATATCTTCGGTGGAAGGTGGGTCGAAACGACTTACTTGCCAGGACCTCTGTCTACCTCTGTATTAGGAATCGCGTGAAGATATGTTTATTTTATTTAAAATAAAGATAAATGTTTCTCCCTTTCTTCCCGTGGGTGGCGTAAGAGGCCACCAAGGGAAACAGCCTTCAATATCGTTATGGCAACCGATAGATGGCGGGATAACCATCGCTAAAAAATATCAGACCAAAATAATCTTATCGAAGATGGCCAGCAGCGTCTGAGGTGCTAGTGGTCTGGTACTGCGGTCGACAATATGGCAAACCCCCTATGGGAGAGGGCTATGTCCTGCAGTGGACTTTAATAGGCCGTTCTGTATGTATGTATGTATATAATAATAAATGTAAAGATTATAACTACTTATAAAAATGTATTCAAATAAAAAACGTATTTGATATTATTTGGAACAATACCTTTCCTTTCCTTTCCCGTATCTTAATTATCATTTCTTCTTGGTTGAACATCCATTGTGATTCGTGTTACAAAGATAACGTTTATAACAATAGCTTCATAGGCGTTGAAACTCCACATTAAGACAAAATCTAGAAATGTTGTCATCTGAGACTTTATTAATTTTATTTTTATGACGTATTTAGTGTTTTGTAAAACAAATATGTTAAAGTTACTTATTATTACTTATTACGTATAATTACTTATTATTAGTTTAGTTACTTATGTCGAAACATCTTTTTATAAGTCAAACGCAAAATTTACTATCGTTATTAATTTTTATTAAAAGATCGACTTATCCGCATTATTTTTATATAAAAAATAATAGATTATTCAATGACAAACGATTATTTTTAAATGCCTGACAACCCGGTAGCCTAAGTTGGTAGTAACAGTATCTTTGAAACTAAGGGTTGAGGGTTTGGATCCCGCTGGGGCCAAATATTTCATGAATATTTCTATTCGAATCATGTATGTTTATAAGTATGAACATGAGTAAAAATTTAACTTCGTAAATATAAGTACATTGTGTAACTACAGAAGTATATTGCACTATTAGATTTGACACTGGGCTCTCTACCTGTCACGTAATCCTAAACAGTTTTTGGTGAAAGGTGGGTTGAAAGAACGCATAGCGTAGACCTCTATGCCCCCAATATCACGAATATGCTTGAAGATATTTATTTTTATTTATTTTTTTACCTAGTTTTAAGGATTCTTGTACAAATTTGCTTTAAACAAGAATGCGATCTCTCCCTCCCTCTTCCTCTCCCCTTCCTCTCTCTCTCTCTCTCTCTCTCTCTCTCTCTCTTTGTCTCTCTATCTGATAGGGTACTGGGTAGCAGAAAAAGGAGACTGCGCGCAACAGTAACATTCGCTAGAAAGTAAGAAATTTGTAACAGATTTGCTACACCAACGAGAAGGTTATTTAAAATTAAGGTCTGTTTGCAGGTATATTACCGCTAATGCAATTAAAAAAGAGCGGCTGGGCGAAAAATTTAGACTAAAGTGATTCGGAAATATAATACAGTTCGCAATTCCCAATACAGGGGTAGACAGAGGTTAAGTCCCTTCGACCCACCTTCCACCTAAGATATTTTCGGGACAACGTGACAGGTGGTGAGCCCGTCGCCGTCTTTATGTCCAAGCCAACGATGTAATTTCTACATAGGTTTTTAGAAAAATCCATTGGTACGGCCACTTGAGGATCGAACTCGGGTGTCATGACTCGAAATTCTGACCACCCAACGAGTGGTTGGGTGGTCAGAATTTCGAGTTTCGGCTATCGTGACTTAAACATAAAAATATTATCACGCAATTCCCTATCAGGGGTAGACTGAGGTCTAGTCTAGACAATTAAGTCCCTTCGACCCACCTTCCACCAAAGATATTTTCTAGACAATGTGACAGGCAGTGAGCCCGTCGCCGTCTTTATGTCCAAGCCAACGATATAATTCGAACATAAGGTTTTGAAAAACCCATTGATACGAGACTGTCACCTGGGGATCGCACTCGGGTCCCTTCCACACAACCACTCGGCTATCGTGACTTTTATATTCTTTTAATATACTTTAATAAATTACTGGTTTAAATAACTACAAATGAAAGTGCTTTGCCCTTTTTCAAAACCTTCAAAATCGCTTTAACCAACATAATAAAATTTTAATTGTTTCAGTTAATTTCAGTAACCATCAGGAAATCTTACAGAGCTTCCATTTGTATATTTATCTGTCGCTACAAATCAAGCGGCGTAGCACTCAGGAGAAAAGAAAATTAAAATACGACAGACAGTATTATACAAAAATTTATCATCTTATCTTCCTTATTATAAAAGGAAATTATGTTGCGAATACATTATGATACTTTAAAAAAGAACACAAAGCATTTGTTTGAAAAAGTTTTAACTGATTTGAATGTTTAATATGAATAATTATTTAAAGTAAATATTTTTTTATATTATATATTTAATAAGTATTTATTTTAGAAGGGTGCATTTTAATATACTCTCAATTAATGTCGAAAAATGGCAAGAAAATGATTAAATTTTTTATGTAATTACAAAGTTTTTCATTACAACTGTTGTAAATTCAAGTGAACATCCATTTGTAAAAGATACTATAGTATTGTAGAGAAAATATCAATGTCGAGAATGAATCAATGTCAATGTAGAGAAGATATGAAATAATAAAGGGCTTTTAACTTTGAATGGCTCGAAAATGTTCCAAACTTCACAAGCTGCCCTAAGTAATAGAAGTTGTCTCCTTTCATTTCCTGATGGATATTTTGGAACTATCTAATTTAGATTTGATATTCTAATATAAATGCTACGGTCGGCAGTAAGTCAAATATCATCTGATTTTCATGTGCAACTTTTAATAGAGTGGAATATCAAACGCTCATAGTTTTTCGAACATTATTATATTTTAATCTTGATTATTAGGAATGTCTAGAAAAGGTGAATGAAATTGGGAATAAAATCAACGGTGCGCTGACTGCGTTAGACAAAAGACAAGGCGTAGTGAAAAGTGCACGCCTTGCAATATATAACGCAGTGCTGGTACCGACTTTGTTATATGGCAGCGAAACTTGGGTATGTCAGAAGAAGCATAAAAGCAAGTTGAATGTAGTGGAGATGCGATCTCTCCAATGTGCGGCCTTACCATGGCCGACCGAATACAAAATGAAGAGATTCGCAATATGGCAGGTTTGAAACATGACCATATCACAAAAATTGATAAGGGCGTACTTCGGTGCTTTGGGCACGTTGACCGAATGAGTGAAGACCAAATGGTGAAGAAACTATATAGCGCGAAAGTTAATATTAAAAGGTGCCGAGGTAGGCTGAGACTAACTTTCGAAAACTATGTGTGCAAATTGTGTGAAGTGAGGAGTAGGGGGCTTAGTACTCGGTTTCCTAGACGTGTATTAATATAGAAGATGATGAAGCAAAAAGAAGCGAAAGGGGTGTGTAAAGATGAAGGAAGAATAACTTATAAAATAATATATTTGCTTTCTCAATTTATTAACCTTACGATAATAAAAATAATATACTTTACTTGTAGTAACGGCGTAAGAATATTGCCAAACATTTAGGTGTCGTATTGTCTATGATGACACAAATAATTGATAGGACCTACCTAGCCTACCAGACAATTGGAAATAGAAGCTAAATGGACTTTCAATGAAAAAATATCTAGTAACGGTTGGTAATGTTGTCTCAGTGAAAACGTCATAAATTTAGTTTTCTCAATATTTAGTGAGAGAATATTGTCCTTTAACCAATGCACAATTTGAGTCCTCTCTGTGCATTCTCTAGTGCTTGAGACCAGAAATCACCATAAAACAGTAATGTAGTTTCATCAGCAAATGCAATTATTTCCCCATTTATGAGACTTATGTAACACAAATCATTTATGTATATTAAAAATAGTGTGGGGCCCAGTAAGCCTTCCTGTGGTACGCCAAAAGTAACTGGAAGCTCTTCGCAAATAAAATCTAAAACCTTGACATATTGAGATCTTCTATCTAAATAATCTCTGATAAGGTCCAGTTGAACGCCATGGATGCCAAGACCTTCAAGCTTTTCAATAAGCAACGGGAGAGAAACTTTAGTCAAATTCAGAAAAATTACGAGTAATTTCTTTTAACATAAAGTTTGTTAACAATAGAATCCATTAATCTCTGAACAGCCATCTCCGTAGACCTGCCAGACCAAAAACCATACTGATTATCAGAAATTAACGATAGCCGAGTAGTTGAGTGGTCGGAATTGCGAATCAAGAGAACCCGAGTTCGATCCCCAGGTGTTGGGCACGTACCAATAGGTTTTCCAAAAAACTTATGTACGAATTATATCGTAAGCTTGGACAGAAAGACGGCTACGGGCTCACCACCTGTCACGTTGTCCCGAAAAATATCTTTGGTGGAAGTTGGGTCAAATGGGACCTAATTGTCTAGACTAGACCTCTGTCTACCTAGTATTGGGAATTGCGTGAAGATATTTATTTTATTTATTTATTGATTATCACAAAGCAATTTGTTAGCCTCAAGATACTTATTCAGTCTAATATTAATTAGACGTCCTAAGATTTTGGAGAAAGCTGGAAGAATAGATATTGGTTTATAATTTTGAATACAGCATCTGTCGCCAGCTTTTAATATAGAATAAATCAGTGACCTATTAAAGTCACTAGGAAAGATAGCAACTGAAAAAGAGATATTACAAATATAGGTGATCGGCGTAACCAATGTTGTCAAATAAATTTTAATGAACCCATTTGATATGCTATTGATACCAATTGAAATCATTATTGAAATTACGAATAATTGATTCAATTTCGAAAAAGTAGCTAAAAGGACGAATGAAGAAGATGCCGAAGAAGAATCTTTAAAACTGGATAATTTTTCATTAGTTGGTATAATTTTTGTGCTAACATCTTACCTATATTAGTGAAAAACAAATTGGCATTATCAGTAGATGTTTTAGGGTTAAGGTCATTAATAAACACTGTCGGTGGTATCGAGTTTTTTTTTTTAATTTGTAATAATTTTAATAGTTTCCCATAATTTTTGTTGTTGTTTTTATTCCTTTGTCCTTCACTTTTTTTTTCAAATACTATTTTAAGTATTCTTACAATATTTATTGAAATTAATTACGCTATTTGGTTTTAAATTTTGTATTTTATTTTATCTGTAAATCCGTCAAATTAATATCTGTCATTTTTACAGATAATAAAACCGTTTAATTTTTATACTAATTTATTGGCCTCACATTACTTGAATCACAACTGTGGCAACAATAAAAATTTATTGTTGTGACACGTTAGGAGTTTAATAAAATATTAGGATTACATATTACATAGGCTATAAAAAGTTGCATAGGTTATTAACGTGAAAGCGTAGCGCTGCTGCTGTAATCACAAGCCATTAGTATATTTCCGGTAATAATCTGTCGTTCACTTATTCAAAAAGATCATAAATCATAGATCACCTCTTAACTTATGGAACGATATTGTCGTCACATTAACAAATCTGTACAGAGCAAGATTCAGCGCACAGCAATGATGTCAGTAGCCAATTAGATACCGTGGTAAGCTACTGGCATACTACTAAGGCATCTCGCAGCACGCCGAAGGCCAACGTATGCGTATAAATAGCAGGGCCCTGGCACGGGCGCTTGTGTCTCTTTGGAACGAGACTTCTACATAGCGAATAAACACGAAGTTAATCAATCACCTTATACAACTCACACACGAAGACATTGGGTAGCATATTCTTAAGCTGTACCACACGGCATATAATTTTGTACTACAAAACCGATATATGTTTATATTAATCTACATGTAAGACGACTTGTCGAAATGATATTTAACTATAAAACATGGATTATAGTACAAACATATTTAATCTCGAATGCTAGGGCATAACGAGGTCTCGTTATTAAGTCACGATAGCCGAGTTGTTGGGTGGTCGGAATTTCGAGTCGAGAGACCCGAGTTCGATCCCCAGGTGGCAGTACCAATGAGTTTTTCAAAAACTTATGTATGAATTATATCGTAAGCTTGGACAGAAAGACGGCTACGGGCTCACCACCTGTCACGTTGTCCCGAAAATATCTTTGGTGGAAGTTGGGTCAAATGGGACCTAATTGTCTAGACTAGACCTCTGTCTACCTAGTATTGGGAATTGCGTGAAGATATTTATTTATTTATTTATTGATTATCACAAAGCAATTTGTTAGCCTCAAGATACTTATTCAGTCTAATATTAATTAGACGTCCTAAGATTTTGGAGAAAGCTGGAAGAATAGATATTGGTTTATAATTTTGAATACAGCATCTGTCGCCAGCTTTTAATATAGAATAAATCAGTGACCTATTAAAGTCACTAGGAAAGATAGCAACTGAAAAGAGATATTACAAATATAGGTGATCAGCGTAACCAATGTTGTCAAATAAATTTTAATGAACCCATTTGATATGCTATTGATACCAATTGAAATCATTATTGAAATTACGAATAATTGATTCAATTTCGAAAAAGTAGCTAAAAGGACGAATGAAGAAGATGCCGAAGAAGAATCTTTAAAACTGGATAATTTTTCATTAGTTGGTATAATTTTTGTGCTAACATCTTACCTATATTAGTGAAAAACAAATTGGCATTATCAGTAGATGTTTTAGGGTTAAGGTCATTAATAAACACTGTCGGTGGTATCGAGTTTTTTTTTTTAATTTGTAATAATTTTAATAGTTTCCCATAATTTTTGTTGTTGTTTTTATTCCTTTGTCCTTCACTTTTTTTTTTCAAATACTATTTTAAGTATTCTTACAATATTTATTGAAATTAATTACGCTATTTGGTTTTAAATTTTGTATTTTATTTTATCTGTAAATCCGTCAAATTAATATCTGTCATTTTTACAGATAATAAAACCGTTTAATTTTTATACTAATTTATTGGCCTCACATTACTTGAATCACAACTGTGGCAACAATAAAAATTTATTGTTGTGACACGTTAGGAGTTTAATAAAATATTAGGATTACATATTACATAGGCTATAAAAAGTTGCATAGGTTATTAACGTGAAAGCGTAGCGCTGCTGCTGTAATCACAAGCCATTAGTATATTTCCGGTAATAATCTGTCGTTCACTTATTCAAAAAGATCATAAATCATAGATCACCTCTTAACTTATGGAACGATATTGTCGTCACATTAACAAATCTGTACAGAGCAAGATTCAGCGCACAGCAATGATGTCAGTAGCCAATTAGATACCGTGGTAAGCTACTGGCATACTACTAAGGCATCTCGCAGCACGCCGAAGGCCAACGTATGCGTATAAATAGCAGGGCCCTGGCACGGGCGCTTGTGTCTGGAACGAGACTTCTACATAGCGAATAAACACGAAGTTAATCAATCACCTTATACAACTCACACACGAAGACATTGGGTAGCATATTCTTAAGCTGTACCACACGGCATATAATTTTGTACTACAAAACCGATATATGTTTATATTAATCTACATGTAAGACGACTTGTCGAAATGATATTTAACTATAAAACATGGATTATAGTACAAACATATTTAATCTCGAATGCTAGGGCATAACGAGGTCTCGTTATTAAGTCACGATAGCCGAGTTGTTGGGTGGTCGGAATTTCGAGTCGAGAGACCCGAGTTCGATCCCCAGGTGGCAGTACCAATGAGTTTTTCAAAAACTTATGTACGAATTTCATCGTTTTCTTGGACATAAAGGCGGCGACAGGCTCACCACCTGTCACGTTGTCCCGAAAATATCTTTGGTGGAAGTTGGGTCAAATGGGACCTAATTGTCTAGACTAGACCTCTGTCTACCTAGTATTGGGAATTGCGTGAAGATATTTATTTTATTTATTTATTGATTATCACAAAGCAATTTGTTAGCCTCAAGATACTTATTCAGTCTAATATTAATTAGACGTCCTAAGATTTTGGAGAAAGCTGGAAGAATAGATATTGGTTTATAATTTTGAATACAGCATCTGTCGCCAGCTTTTAATATAGAATAAATCAGTGACCTATTAAAGTCACTAGGAAAGATAGCAACTGAAAAAGAGATATTACAAATATAGGTGATCGGCGTAACCAATGTTGTCAAATAAATTTTAATGAACCCATTTGATATGCTATTGATACCAATTGAAATCATTATTGAAATTACGAATAATTGATTCAATTTCGAAAAAGTAGCTAAAAGGACGAATGAAGAAGATGCCGAAGAAGAATCTTTAAAACTGGATAATTTTTCATTAGTTGGTATAATTTTTGTGCTAACATCTTACCTATATTAGTGAAAAACAAATTGGCATTATCAGTAGATGTTTTAGGGTTAAGGTCATTAATAAACACTGTCGGTGGTATCGAGTTTTTTTTTTTAATTTGTAATAATTTTAATAGTTTCCCATAATTTTTGTTGTTGTTTTTATTCCTTTGTCCTTCACTTTTTTTTTTCAAATACTATTTTAAGTATTCTTACAATATTTATTGAAATTAATTACGCTATTTGGTTTTAAATTTTGTATTTTATTTTATCTGTAAATCCGTCAAATTAATATCTGTCATTTTTACAGATAATAAAACCGTTTAATTTTTATACTAATTTATTGGCCTCACATTACTTGAATCACAACTGTGGCAACAATAAAAATTTATTGTTGTGACACGTTAGGAGTTTAATAAAATATTAGGATTACATATTACATAGGCTATAAAAAGTTGCATAGGTTATTAACGTGAAAGCGTAGCGCTGCTGCTGTAATCACAAGCCATTAGTATATTTCCGGTAATAATCTGTCGTTCACTTATTCAAAAAGATCATAAATCATAGATCACCTCTTAACTTATGGAACGATATTGTCGTCACATTAACAAATCTGTACAGAGCAAGATTCAGCGCACAGCAATGATGTCAGTAGCCAATTAGATACCGTGGTAAGCTACTGGCATACTACTAAGGCATCTCGCAGCACGCCGAAGGCCAACGTATGCGTATAAATAGCAGGGCCCTGGCACGGGCGCTTGTGTCTGGAACGAGACTTCTACATAGCGAATAAACACGAAGTTAATCAATCACCTTATACAACTCACACACGAAGACATTGGGTAGCATATTCTTAAGCTGTACCACACGGCATATAATTTTGTACTACAAAACCGATATATGTTTATATTAATCTACATGGAGGACGACTTGTCGAAATGATATTTAACTATAAAACATGGATTATAGTACAAACATATTTAATCTCGAATGCTAGGGCATAACGAGGTCTCGTTATTAAGTCACGATAGCCGAGTTGTTGGGTGGTCGGAATTTCGAGTCGAGAGACCCGAGTTCGATCCCCAGGTGGCAGTACCAATGAGTTTTCAAAAACTTATGTACGAATTTCATCGTTTTCTTGGACATAAAGGCGGCGACAGGCTCACCACCTGTCACGTTGTCCCGAAAATATCTTCGGTGGAAGGTGGGTCAAAGGGACTTAATTGTCTAGACTTGACCTCTGTCTACCCCTGTATTGGGAATTGCGTGAAGATATTTTATATATATTTTATGTTATTAAGTTATAACTCTGTTACTAAGTATGTGAAGTGAGTGAATTTAGTTTATAAGCTTCACGCAATTCCCAATACAGGGGTCTAGTCTAGGCAATTAAGTTTCGTCGACCCACCGAAAATATTTTCGGGACAACGTGACAGGTGGTGAACTCGTCGCCATCTTTATGTCCATGTCAACGATATAATTCGTACGTAAATAAGTTTTTGAGAAAACCCATTGGTACGAGCCCGCCACCTGAGTATCGAACTCGGGTCTCTTGACTCGAAATTCCGACCACCCAATCACTCGGCTATCGTGAATAAGCTTCCATTGTGGATTTTAAGATAATAAAAACGCTGTCAGTTCCAATGCTATTCCTTTGTAATTTAAAAAAAATAATTAAGAGTGCATGCCAAGCCGCGCTGTAATATTGAACAAAAAGCAGGATTACAAAATTATTACAAAAATGCCTTAACTTTGACAAGCTTTAGTATTTTCTTTTGTCAAAGTTAAGAACAATTACAGAACACATTACAAGCGAGTAATAAATTTAAAGTTCAAGATTTATTTTAAATACATAAACAATCTTTATTTCAAATACTAATACATGTAATAGAAGTCCCTGAAAATTTAAATTTAATGATCACCACTTCCCTCCGATGCAAATTGGGTAAAACCTGAAATAATAAGCAAGTATTCTCAGACGAAAAACAACTAACCCAGAAAACAAAAGACTTTTACTGGAGAGAAACATTTTTAAGTGCACTCTTTTTTTCTGAAGGTTGGACGTTAGGTTACTTCCAGAACTTAATGACATAACTGTACATTAATATCTTTAATTTAAAAAAAAATCAATACATTTTGATAAATAAACTTGTCTTACTCAATATAGATTTGTCATTAAATAGCATCGTTATAATATCACAGTGGGTAAAAATTTTGAACAAGCAACCGACTTCAAATCTTATTTAAGATACCTCTAAAATAGGTTTCGAGGACGGTCGGTCGCTTTACTTCTTAATCGCAGAAAATTAAATTTATTTAACAGTAAATCCGCGCGGTTTTCAACCGGAATATTATAACCAAAATTCAGATTATAATTTGAGCTACAAACAGAAACATCGATAAACATGTCCTTTTAGATAATTTGAAAATTCGCCCTAAATTATTCCCATAAAAGCACTAATCATTTCATTCAATAATCATCAACCCGTGAAGTGGCCAAATATAGTAGCAGGTGCATTTTAACTATTGTTTTATTTTAACTTCTTTAAGATGCTAATTTAGAAACAACTGTAAATAAACAAACATAAATACTATAAATATAATACATATATACATATACCATATACCATATACCATAGACACACACTTATATATACATATGTATATATACATATGTATACATACATCGATACATAGTACTAAAATGTAAATGATATATGTTGTCATTCTAAGATTGATAGCCAAAAACAGTCTCTAGATTAATCATTTAAATTCAAAAAATATTTTAAGGAAAGTTATTCAGATCTGTGAGGGCCCTTTTGCCGTGTGGTATCGGCGTAAGACCCACGGGAAGAAAGGGTAGTGATATAATTCTTTCTTCCCGTGGATGTCGTAAGAGGGGACTAAGGTAAAAGGGACTTTGGAAATACCGTTGGCTACCAATAGATAACGTTATAACCATCTCAAAAAAATTTTAAAAACCATCTCAAAAGGAAAATTTGACAGTCAGGTAGCAGGCTGCACCGTCTAAGGTGCGAGTTGTCTGATGCTCTGATCGCCAATCTGCTTGCCAAGCGTGGCGGTTATGACAAACCCTTTCTTAAGGGAGAGGCCTATGTCCTGCAGTGGACTTTTAGATGCTTTTTCTATAAATATATTTTAAAAGCAGAACTTTGGGTAGATTTCTTTGAAGGAGTCAAAAACGTAGTTGATGATTTACTTCCTAATCCACGAATATTTATTTCTTAGGGAAAACTATCAGTTACACATTATCAAATATAATTTGTACAAACTTGATTTATATAAACAAACGCATAACAAACAACGTTGTGCACGTAATATTGTTGCACGTAATTATGTTAATTTACATATTTTTTTTAAATGTGACCTATGTATGTGGAACAAAAATATTTTCTGAATATTCAAATAATATCAAATGCAAGTAACTGTAACACATAAATATCAGTCAAGGCAGGTGCAACGGACGGGCGCTTTGTACTTGTAGTTACGCTTTATGCCAAAATTTCTCGATCCATTCCACGGAGCAGCACTAATTAGTTGCTCTTGGATCATGGTTTACATAATAGGTATGTATCATTTAATCTGGTAACGTTTTTATGGATATTATGATAAATTAACATAAAATTAATGGCTTAACGATGTATTAAGTACGTGGATTGAACTCAAAGTCCTTAGATTATAAAAGAATGGCTTAATATAGAATAAGTTTGTAGTCTCCATTTCTCTCTATACATCTTCGCATTAGATAGAACCACTTCAAAAAGTAAAGTTTTTAAAACTAAAGGAAAACACAACAGTCTCGAAATGACATTTCTAACCAAGGATCGATCATCTTTTTTTTTAACTTCTTCATTTCTTTCGCGTTATTTCCGTTGAACTATTCTAACATTTCGCAACACCAGCATGAGCAGAGGCATTCCTATTGTACGGTCAAAGTATGGCGAAGCGATCTAGTGCAAAGCATCCTAACGCCGAAATGTTGGTGTAATGTTTTTCGTACTAGACTAATAACATTGCTTACATCTGCTTTTAGGTCACTCATATTCTCTTGATGTTGCGGCTGAATCGCGGCCCTCTCGCAGATCATAACTGAGATTGCCACACCCACACTTAAGGTCATTAAACGATTGTAAACAGCGGCGCGGGAGTGGACTTCGTTATTAATTGTCAATCAAAGTCTATCAATCAATAAAATTCGTAAACAAATCACGCATAAAAAATTTTCGCGTTAATTTGCGTAAAACCAACGCGTAACTGGACTTTTGGAATTGCCTCCAATTCACAAAAACAAACAGCATTGAATGCAATATATCACATTAGGATACCAAAGAGTTTTATAAACGAAAAATGTTTTTATTAGCAATGTTTCTAACGGGCCATAGATGATTACCGCCCCACTTTGGTAAGGCATCTATTTAGCGGCAGATTTTGATAACCTATAAAGAACAAGAAAATTTAATTTTGAAATGCCAAAACCACTAAATAGATTCTAATAAAAATTTTGATAACCTATAAAGAACAAGAAAATTTATTTTGAAATGCCAAAACCACTAAATAGATTCTAATAAAACATCATCATAACGGACTATAAAAGTCCATGGATGGATATAGGCTTCGTCCGTAAGGTGGCTTATGAACCTAACATAAGATATTGACTTGAATTAAAAAATAATTATGATACAAATCCTATTTTATAATCTGGATATATATAGAATAAATTGTTTCCTAAAAAAATGCAGGAAATGCGGGATATCGATATAAACTACGGAGGAAGTAAGGATCAATATTTAGTAAATAATAACCTAAATTAGTTAAGTAATCAGTAACCGAAGTCATGATTGCCGAGTGGTTGGGTGGTCGGACCAATGGGTTTTTCAAAAACTGATGTACGAATTATGTCATTGGCTTGGACATAAAGATGGGCTCACCACCTGTCCTGTTGTCCCGAAAATATCTTCGTTGGAAGGTGGGTCAAAGGGACTTAATTGTCTAGACTAGATCTATCCCAATACAGAGGGTATTGGGAATTGCGTGAAGATATTTATTATATTTATAAATCAGTTAAGAATCAACAAAGATAACCGTTTGTGTTAGATAATAGTAGTTTAAGTATTAGATGATAAATAAAAACATTTTACTACAAAAATAGCGAAAATAGCAAAAATTCGATATTACTGTTATGGCATGGAGCAAATCTACAATGCTTCCATTTGTATATTTTATCTAACGCTACAAATCAAGCGTCCCACCGCCAAGGGAAAAAGATAATTGAGATACGGCAGGCATTGTTCTGTGAAAATATATCATCTTGATTTTCGTCGCACGCAGATATTGCGAATTTATATGCCCGTTTTAAAATCAAAACAATAAATTCATATTTTTATCTGGTCACTTTTTTTATCTTTTTTTTATTTATATTATTACGAATACTTGATAAAATCTTGTTGTATGAATGTCTTTGGAATAGACAAAAATAAAATTAGTACTATGTTCTACATCTCATAACATTTATAGGCTAAGTTAATGAAACCGAACCTCTAGTAGTTGAAAGACACTTAAAGCGTAAATATTAATAAAACTACTTGGGAAATATTCATACAACATATATGGAGTGCACTACTAAAGAGTTCAGTTCAACTCCAAAATAAAAACAAAAAGATGTGCTTAAATAAAATATAATTTTTAATGACTGGACGAAACTATAGAAATTTAAGTATCCTCTGCTTCTGAGCCCGCCTAACGCAGCAAAAGCCGCTTACTGAATGGTACTTCTTGAAGTCCTGCTTTTGTCAACTATCAATGTCTTGAATACACTAACCATCTTTAAAGTCCCAGAATAAAAATGAGTAGCCATGAAGTGTCACGTCTAAAATTCTGCTACTAATAAGCTATATACATATAATACTAATCCGATACTGCAATCTCCAAATCGTTTGCGAGTCTACAGTAAATTTTTCTTTTCATTCAGTTCTCTTTTCCTGTCCTACTTTTTACTTATTTTATAGGCTGTTAAGTAGGTAATTTAAATAATAATTAACAAATTTTTTGTTAGTCATACTTTATAAAGAAGTAACAATTTTATAAAAAAGATTGTGTCACTTTTTTAAAGGTAATCCTATCAAAATAAATCCACTCAAAGTAATTACAGTATTTATGCATGTAAACGTCGATTTCCAATATTTTTAAGTAGATGCCTTTACATCTTAAGTGATTGCCCACGATTAACGTCTCAAGACGGCTTTGGGCACGTCAACTGTTAATGAAATGGAAACCATTTTACCGCAAATAGCCAACCGCTTATTCTACAAAGGAATGATGGAATTGGACACTACTCGATTAGCTGTTAATTTAATTACTTTTTATTTAAATTTTAATTTTATTTTTATACTTTTTATTTTTTAATACTTTTTATTTTTGGTTAAATGGTCATTAAGTTACTTAAATATATTAATGAAAATTAAAATAAAAAACGCTTGACCAATAAGTAGGTCGAAAAAGAAATTTATAAAACCTTAAAGAAGTGAAGTCACGATAGCCGAGTTGTTGGGTGGTCGGAATTTCGAGTCGAGAGACCCGAGTTCGATCCCCAGGTGGCAGTACCAATGAGTTTTTCAAAAAACTTATGTACGAATTTCATCGTTGGCTTGGACATAAAGACGGCGACAGGCTCACCACCTGTCACGTTGTCCCGAAAATATCTTCGGTGGAAGGTGGGTCAAAGGGACTTAATTGTCTAGACTTGACCTCTGTCTACCCATGTATTGGGAATTGCGTGAAGATATTTATTTATTTTATTTATTTAAAGAAAGATTAATCAAGAAATTTAATTTATAATATGTTCATATTATACAGAAGAACTATGATTTATAATAAAAAGGTTTATAAACGAATACTATTAAAAGATGATATTTAAAATATTTTAAAACTCGTTATTATTGAATATTCCAAAGTAAGGCCTTTCAATTAAAACAATAATAGAAGGCGCTAAAATGGAAATACAATGATTGATTATGATTATTTATTAATAAAGATGATTATTAATTTGTAATTAAATTGACATTGTTGATGAATAATACAGTTGTTCTATTCTATTCTGTTCTGTTCTATACTATTCTATTCTATTCTATTCTATTGTTTACTATTCTGTTCTGTTCTGTTCTATTCTGTTCTGTTCTGTTCTATTCTATTCTATTCTATTCTATTTGGTCGTTGGTCGTTGGTCGTTGGTGCAATAATGTATTACACTATATTGACTAATTTTGATATTGAAACGTACACTTCTGAACTTGAAGAGTTGAAATAACGATTCTACTTCCAGACGATTGGTTTAGACAGGCAGTCGATTGAGGGAACGCAAATCTAATTGCCGTGAGTGATGAAATAATTTCCTAATCAGTATGGTGGTACAACTCTGAGGTGTATGTCTAAGACACAGGTGTCAAGCTTTCAGTATCCTCACTTTGGAAAACACGTCAGATTAGATTTTATTTTCTTTAGTTTACTCACAATAGGCAGGTTATAACAAATTCACTTTTGAAAAATACGTATGGTTCGATACTCTGTAACCTGTAGACTAGTTCTGAAGTTAGTTAGAAGGCCAAAGATAATAGTTACTTTTAACAATTACTTATTGTCCTACTTCCGCTCACAACTACTAAGAGAAGTTCTAGACTTGGTTAGAGGAAACGAAAGAATTATTGTATGTGGTGATTTGAATGGATGGGTTGGTATCGCTCGGCCAGGGTACGAGTCGGTGCTTGGAATGTTTGGCGATAAAAGGGTTAACGATGCTGGCAAGCTTATACTGGCTGTATCCAAGGAAAAGGGTCTTCTTGTGACAAACACTATGTTCAGTCACAAGAAAATCCATATGTATACTAGAACAAGAGAGAATGAGAGAAGTATGATCGATTTATTCCTGGTGGATGACCGGCTGCGAAAACAGGTGATGGATACGCGAGTGTTCCGGAGTGCTGACCTGGGAACGGATCACTATCTAGTGATTACTAGATTTAGGGGTCTGTTCGCGGATTGGCGCCACCGGACGGCGATACCAGAACCACAGTCGGTCGGTAGCATCCGAAGCTGGAAGCTTTAGGAAGCGGACACTAGGGATAAATATCAAGCAAGGGTAGCCGAAAAGCTGGACAGCATCACGCAGCGATGGAGCGAATTTTACAGAGAGATGTATGCGTGTGATGATCTTAGTGAGGGATCCGGGGGTGACGCCGTGACTGGTACGCCAGACTCGGACCTCGATGACACTGAGGTCATCAGTATTAAAGAGATTGAATGTGCGATTAGAAGTTTGAAATGTGGTAAGGCTGCGGGACTAGACAGAGTTACTGCTGAAATGGTCAAGTATGGTGGGCCACGCGTCTGGGACAGCTTTCATCTGCTGTGCAATTTGTGCTGGCGAACTGGGGCTGTTCCGGATGATTGGCGATCCGCGGTCATTGTGCCTTTATATAAAGGTAAAGGTTCACATTATGACTGCGGGTGCTATCGGGCGATCAGCTTGACCAGTTTAGCAAGTAAAGTTTACTCGAAGGTTTTGACACGTAGGATGCAAGATAAATCGGAAAGATTTCTATGGGAGGCCCAATGCGGATTTAGACCTGGAAGAGTATGCACAGATCAAATGTTTTCTCTCCGCATGATCACGGAGAAGCTTCTGGCTGCTAACCAGAAAATTTTCTGTGCTTTTGTGGATCTTGAGAAAGCATTTGATAAGGTTGTGAGGAAGAAAATGTGGGAACTGTTGCCTGGGTATGGTGTGGACGGTCGATTGCTAAGGGCTGTGCAGTCACTTTACTGTGACTGTAAAGCCTGTGTGCGGGTAGGGCATGACCTGTCACCGACGTTTAGCGTCCAAACGGGCGTAAAACAGGGTTGTGTCATGTCTTTCTCGCTGTTCATACAGTATCTCGACAGCTGTTTACAGAAGCTGAAAGATAGCTGTTTGGGTGTGAAATTGGGTAACATAAAAGTAAATTGTCTGCTTTATGTTGATGATGCAGTACTTATTGCACCATCAGAGGCAGAACTGCAGGCATTAGTCACGTGTATGAAAGAAGAATGTGAAATTAATGGTCTCCGTTTGAATGCTAATAAAACTAAGGTTCTGGTATTTGAAAGGGACGAAGAAAGAACGAAGTGCGAAATTTTTGGTAAATCAGGAATGTCTAGAACAGGTGAATGAAATTGTATACTTGGGGAGTGCGTTTAGCCGGGATGGAAGATGTGATTTAGATGTTTGACAGACGTGTCGCTGCCGGGAACAAAGTCAATGGTGCCCTGGCTGCGTTAATCAAAAGGCAAGGCGTTGCGAAAAGTGCACGCCTTGCAATACATAACTCGGTGTTGGTACCGACTTTGTTATATGGCAGCGAAACCTGGGTATGCCAGAAGAAGCATAAAAGCAGGTTGAATGCAGTGGAGATGCGATCTCTTCGTAAAATGTGCGGCCTTACCATGGCCGACCGAAAGCGAAACGATGAGATTCGCAAAATGGTAGGTTTGAAAGATGACCTTGTCTCAAAAATGGATAAAGGCGTGCTTCGATGGTTTGGGCTAGTTGAGCGAATGAGTGAAGACCGAATGGTGAAGAAAATATATAGCGCGAAAGTTAATATTAAAAGGTGTCGAGGCAGACCGAGACTAACTTTCGAAGACCATGTGAGCAAATTGCTCGAAGAGGGGAGGGTCAAGAGTACTCGGATACCTAGGCGTGCATGTATGAAGAAGATGATGAATCTGAAAGAAGCGAAAAGAAGTATGTAGGGATCGTGACACTTGGCGATCTGTTCTCTCTGGCTACGTTGTCAGAGACTGTGCGTGAAGATAAATAAATAAATAATAATAAAAATAACAGCACAATGCGCCCAGAAACGTTAACCATTTAAAAGTTCCGCTCTGTCCCCACCGAGGCAAACGAAGCAGAAATCTAAATGCCGTCCACTACCATCTTGAGACGGCAAAGCCTTGCTTTTTCTTACCGAAACGCAGATATCCTCTCCGGCGGATACCTCTTATCTTTCCTACCCGTGGTACAAGCTTGAACATTCTTTTGTACCTCGGGCCGGGGTTTGTGTATACGTCTGTTGTGTATCACTTGCACTTTATGGAATGTTCTGCCGTCGGTTTTTGCGGACCGATAGGACTTAGGGACCTTCAAGAAAAGAGCCTATACCTTTCGCAAAGGCCGGCAACGCATCTGCTATGCCTCTGGTATTACGGATGTTCATGGGCGGTGGTAATCACTTTCCATCACGTGAGCCTCCTGCTCGTTTGCCTCCCTTCTCTATAAAAAAATGACACGAACGGGGAAGCGTTCGCGCCTCCCAATTATTCCGAACGTTTCGAATTAGGGTTCCGTGAGTAATGGCGTGTGGACTACGCGAATTAATTTTATTATTAATGTTATATTATTTGGTCATATTGGTTCTTATAGATAAATAATGGCAAGATAATAATCATGTCAGTGTACATTAAGATGAAACGCAAAAACTCATCAGGAAAGCAAAGAAGTATCCATGTGGTCTATGGTACTATAACCTTTTGGAAACCGGCTTGTTCGGGAGGCTGGAAGACATCAAGTCAGCTTAATAGACGATTCGTTATGATAGTTAATTGACTCAGGCGTTACTTTGCGGAAATTCATTGTAAAGTTGTTATTTAAAAAATTACTTCGCAACCCTCCGCATGAAAATATAAAGGTATATACTACCTGGTCCGAAGAGAAGAAGAAAGAGACGAAGTGCGAAATTTTTGGTAAATCAGGAATGTCTAGAACAGGTGAATGAAATTGTATACTTGGGGAGTGCGTTTAGCCGGGATGGAAGATGTGATTTAGATGTTTGACAGACGTGTCGCTGCCGGGAACAAAGTCAATGGTGCCCTGGCTGCGTTAATCAAAAACAGGCGTTGCGAAAAGTGCACGCCTTGCAATACATAACTCGGTGTTGGTACCGACTTTGTTATATGGCAGCGAAACCTGGGTATGCCAGAAGAAGCATAAAAGCAGGTTGAATGCAGTGGAGATGCGATCTCTTCGTAAAATGTGCGGCCTTACCATGGCCGACCGAAAGCGAAACGATGAGATTCGCAAAATGGTAGGTTTGAAAGATGACCTTGTCTCAAAAATGGATAAAGGCGTGCTTCGATGGTTTGGGCACGTTGAGCGAATGAGTGAAGACCGAATGGTGAAGAAAATATATAGCGCGAAAGTTAATATTAAAAGGTGTCGAGGTAGACCGAGACTAACTTTCGAAGACCATGTGAGCAAATTGCTCGAAGAGGGGAGGGTCAAGAGTACTCGGATACCTAGGCGTGCATGTATGAAGAAGATGATGAATCTGAAAGAAGCGAAAGAAGTATGTAGGGATCGTGACACTTGGCGATCTGTTCTCTCTGGCTACCCTGTCAGGGATTGTGCGTGAAGATAAATAAATAAATAATAATAAAAAATAACAGCACAATGCGCCCAGAAACGTTAACCATTTAAAAGTTCCGCTCTGTCCCCACCGAGGCAAACGAAGCAGAAATCTAAATGCCGTCCACTACCATCTTGAGACGGCAAAGCCTTGCTTTTCTTACCGAAACGCAGATATCCTCTCCGGCGGATACCTCTTATCTTTCCTACCCGTGGTACAAGCTTGAACATTCTTTTGTACCTCAGGCCGGGGTTTGTGTATACGTCTGTTGTGTATCACTTGCACTTTATGGAATGTTCTGCCGTGAGTAATGGCGTGTGGACTACGCGAATTAATTTTATTATTAATGTTATATTATTTGGTCATATTGGTTCTTATAGATAAATAATGGCAAGATAATAATCATGTCAGTGTACATTAAGATGAAACGCAAAAACTCATCAGGAAAGCAAAGAAGTATCCATGTGGTCTATGGTACTATAACCTTTTGGAAACCGGCTTGTTCGGGAGGCTGGAAGACATCAAGTCAGCTTAATAGACGATTCGTTATGATAGTTAATTGACTCAGGCGTTACTTTGCGGAAATTCATTGTAAAGTTGTTATTTAAAAAATTACTTGATGTAGTTAGTAAATAAGTAATGCTAATATCAAAATGTATTTAAAACTCGCGTGACCTTACTGGTTTACGTCTCAGGGCAGAGCTAGAAGCATGATAGAAATCATATCGTCCATTAGTGAATTGGCTACCGTATTGCCATAGATTCCGTCTGGTACGTATTTCAAAAACTACGATAAAATATCTTCGGTGGAAGGTGGGTCAAAGGGATCTAATTGTCTAGACGTCTGTCAACCCTGTATTGATAATTGGATGAAGATATTTAAATGTGAATTTTAAAATATCGGAGAAAAGTCTAAATAAAAATATACATACACGGTCAGTATAGAATCACCTTTTGAAGTCGACTAAAATCCAAGGCGCAAATATTACATTTTTAATATTTTTCTTTCTGGTCCGATAAAATTACTTGATGTAGTTAGTAAATAAGTAATGCTAATATCAAAATGTATTTAAAACTCGCGTGACCTTACTGGTTTACGTCTCAGGGCAGAGCTAGAAGCATGATAGAAATCATATCGTCCATTAGTGAATTGGCTACCGTATTGCCATAGATTCCGTCTGGTACGTATTTCAAAAACTACGATAAAATATCGGTACAATTTACGACTAATTTGGTCATATTGGTTCTTATAGATAAATAATGGCAAGATAATAATCATGTCAGTGTACATTAAGATGAAACGCAAAAACTCATCAGGAAAGCAAAGAAGTATCCATGTGGTCTATGGTACTATAACCTTTTGGAAACCGGCTTGTTCGGGAGGCTGGAAGACATCAAGTCAGCTTAATAGACGATTCGTTATGATAGTTAATTGACTCAGGCGTTACTTTGCGGAAATTCATTGTAAAGTTGTTATTTAAAAAATTACTTCGCAACCCTCCGCATGAAAATATAAAAAGGTATATGCTACCTGGTCCGAAGAGAAGAAGAAGAAGAGCACCACCCTCCCTCCCACAGATGCGTGCACCAATTCCACAGACGTGTGCACCAACTCCACTGTATGCACCACCACCACTACACTCAAACCAGGTAACACACACCACCACCGAAAACGCGACACGTGTTTCGCCTCAAAACAAGGCATCCTCAAGCGAGTAGACTCTACGATGAGCGACCGCAGAGATTCTGCGGTTTGACTCTGCGGTCGCTCGTCGTGAGGTCTCGCTTGAGGGCTGTGAGCTGAGGCGAGCACACGTCACTCGGCTGGTGTGTGGTTGCAGTGGTGGCCGCGTGGGGCCAATACTGTGAGGGTGATGCACACGCTCTGTGGAGGAAGGTGAGGCTCTTCTTCTCTTCGGACTATTTTCGTAAGTGCAAGCAACCTAGCTGTGTTCGTTCCCATAGTCACGAATACAGTACGTAGACGCGGCTTAGAAGCGTTATAGTTCTTCAATAGGCAGTTATCCCCTTTATAAAAAGAACAGGACAACCGCGCTTCTACTCTACGCTTAAATAGGCCTATTAAAATTTGTTAATATTACAGTCAAAGTTTAACAGTAACACACAACCAAGATCGTCAGAAAACAATATTGAAGAAGTAATAGTCACGATCGCCGAGTGGTTGGGAGCTCGGAATTTCGAATCCAGAGACCTAGTTGGGTCCTCAGGTGGCAGGCTCGCACCAATTTAAATCGTTAGCTTAGACATAAAGACGACGACGGGCTCACTACCTGTCACGATAAAATATCTTCGGTGGAAGGTGGGTCAAAGGGATCTAATTGTCTAGACGTCTGTCAACCCCTGTATTGATAATTGGATGAAGATATTTAAATGTGAATTTTAAAATATCGGAGAAAAGTCTAAATAAAAATATACATACACGGTCAGTATAGAATCACCTTTTTGAAGTCGACTAAAATCCAAGGCGCAAATATTACATTTTAATATTTTTCTTTCTGGTCCGATAAAAATTACTTGATGTAGTTAGTAAATAAGTAATGCTAATATCAAAATGTATTTAAAACTCGCGTGACCTTATTGGTTTACGTCTCAGGGCAGAGCTAGAAGCATGATAGAAATCATATCGTCCATTAGTGAATTGGCTACCGTATTGCCATAGATTCCGTCTGGTACGTATTTCCAAAAACTACGATAAAATATCGGTACAATTTACGACTAATTTGGTCATATTGGTTATTTTCTTTTAGCATAAATAAATGTTCATATTGTTTTTCTTAACGATATAATACGATATGTACGAAATATTATATATACCTAAATCACGTCTCTTTATTTTGTCTATACAAAAATATTGTTTTTCTTAACGATATAATACGATATGTACGAAATATTATATATACCTAAATCACGTCTCTTTATTTTGTCTATACAAAAATATTGTTTTTCTTAACGATATAATACGATATGTACGAAATATTATATATACCTAAATCACGTCTCTTTATTTTGTCTATACAAAAATATTGTTTTTCTTAACGATATAATACGATATGTACGAAATATTATATATACCTAAATCACGTCTCTTTATTTTGTCTATACAAAAATATTGTTTTTCTTAACGATATAATACGATATGTACGAAATATTATATATACCTAAATCACGTCTCTTTATTTTGTCTATACAAAAATATTGTTTTATTATTATTACAGTCAAAGTTTAACAGTAACACACAACCAAGATCGTCAGAAAACAATATTGAAGAAGTAATAGTCACGATCGCCGAGTGGTTGGGAGCTCGGAATTTCGAATCCAGAGACCTAGTTGGGTCCTCAGGTGGCAGGCTCGCACCAATTTAAATCGTTAGCTTAGACATAAAGACGACGACGGGCTCACTACCTGTCACGATAAAATATCTTCGGTGGAAGGTGGGTCAAAGGGATCTAATTGTCTAGACGTCTGTCAACCCCTGTATTGATAATTGGATGAAGATATTTAAATGTGAATTTTAAAATATCGGAGAAAAGTCTAAATAAAAATATACATACACGGTCAGTATAGAATCACCTTTTTGAAGTCGACTAAAATCCAAGGCGCAAATATTACATTTTAATATTTTTCTTTCTGGTCCGATAAAAATTACTTGATGTAGTTAGTAAATAAGTAATGCTAATATCAAAATGTATTTAAAACTCGCGTGACCTTACTGGTTTACGTCTCAGGGCAGAGCTAGAAGCATGATAGAAATCATATCGTCCATTAGTGAATTGGCTACCGTATTGCCATAGATTCCCGTCTGGTACGTATTTCCAAAAAACTACGATAAAATATCGGTACAATTTACGACTAATTTGGTCATATTAGTTATTTTCTTTTAGCATAAATAAATGTTCATATTGTTTTTCTTAACGATATAATACGATATGTACGAAATATTATATATACCTAAATCACGTCTCTTTATTTTTGTCTATACAAAAATATTGTTTTGTTGTTATTTTGATTGCTTTCATCAATGCTATATTCAAATACAATTTCTGACGGAAAAGCCAGACCAATAGCGCCAAATGTCATTATTTTTATGTTGTCATAAGCATCCTAAGATACTTCTTTAGTTTAGCGTTTAAAGTTTTAAGTTGATCATTCGACTTCTTTCAAATTTGCGGCCACGGATATACGTTCGATGTATTCTGTAAATGTAGATAACAATTATGAAATAATATAGGGGGTCATTGTAGAAGCGTGCTCGTCGCGACCCCTGCCAGTCCTTTTCAGCTGCAATTCTACACAGCTGCACACCCATGCCAACGAGGGTTAGGGCCGTCCCCCCAAGGCGACGCACACCAGTTCGTCCCCGTTGGTGTGAAATGCAGCGCGCAAAGCGGCGATGGGGACCGCCACCCGTCACGCACAGCCCGACACGGCGGAAGGTGGAGGACGGAGTGCAGAGTTGGCACGTGGAATGTTAGAGGAGGCATGAGAGATAAGACGAATGAGTTGATTGAAATAATGAAAGAAAGAGAATTAGATGTCGTGTGTTTGTCGGAGACCAAGGGGAAGGGCAGTGGTACTGAAGAGCTGCCTGGCGGGGCGTTAGCTCTATGGTCCGGAGTCCCGGAGAGCGAGAGCGCCTGCCAGGGAGTGGGGGTGCTGCTGTCGTCTCGGTTGGTCGATGTTATGACTGAATATAAGGTTGTGAACTCGAGACTTCTCTGGGTTCGCTTTAAATTGGGACTGACGAAATTATTCCTTTTGGCTGTTTATGCGCCGGTGGCTTCGTCGTCCAGAGCTGAGCTGGAGGAGTTTTGGGAGAATGTAAGAGAAGTTCTAGACTTGGTTAGAGGAAACGAAAGAATTATTGTATGTGGTGATTTGAATGGATGGGTTGGTATCGCTCGGCCAGGGTACGAGTCGGTGCTTGGAATGTTTGGCGATAAAAGGGTTAACGATGCTGGCAAGCTTATACTGGCTGTATCCAAGGAAAAGGGTCTTCTTGTGACAAACACTATGTTCAGTCACAAGAAAATCCATATGTATACTAGAACAAGAGAGAATGAGAGAAGTATGATCGATTTATTCCTGGTGGATGACCGGCTGCGAAAACAGGTGATGGATACGCGAGTGTTCCGGGGTGCTGACCTGGGAACGGATCACTATCTAGTGATTACTAGATTTAGGGGTCTGTTCGCGGATTGGCGCCACCGGACGGCGATACCAGAACCACAGTCGGTCGGTAGCATCCGAAGCTGGAAGCTTCAGGAAGCGGACACTAGGAATAAATATCAAGCAAGGGTAGCCGAAAAGCTGGACAGCATTGGTGTTAGGAAAGAATGTGTGGAAGAAATATGGCAGAGCCTTAGAGATGGAATGGTTAGTGCAGCGGAAGACGTGTGTGGAACTGTGAAAAGAGGTAGTAGTAAAAAGGGTGATGCATGGTGGAATGACGAAGTGAAAGAAGCTGTAAATAAGAAGAAGAAAGCATGGTTAGACTACTTGGCCTCTAGTTATGATAAGGATATGAGAGAGAAGAGGAAAGAAAGATATAAGCTCCAGAAAGTTCACACGAAAGCATTGATTGAGGAAGTGCGTGAAAGGAGTAGAATGGAAGCGGACGAAAGGTTGTCGCACAACTTCAAGGAGAACTCCAAACTCTTCTGGAAAGAGGTTGGAAGGACCCGGAGTGGAGCGACAGCCTTAAGAATGAATAAAGTGCTTTCGGGAACCAATGACGTCCTCTCAGAAAAATCGGACGTCATGCAGCGATGGAGCGAATTTTATAGAGAGAGATGTATGCGTGTGATGATCTTAGTGAGGGATCCGGGGGTGACGCCGTGACTGGTACGCCAGACTCGGACCTCGATGACACTGAGGTCATCAGTATGAAAGAGATTGAATGTGCGATTAGAAGTTTGAAATGTGGTAAGGCTGCGGGACTAGACAGAGTTACTGCTGAAATGGTCAAGTATGGTGGGCCACCGCCTGGAACAGCTTTCATCTGCTGTGCAATTTGTGCTGGCGAACGGGGGCTGTTCCGGATGATTGGCGATCCGCGGTCATTGTGCCTTTATATAAAGGTAAAGGTTCACATTATGACTGCGGGTGCTATCGGGCGATCAGCTTGACCAGTTTAGCAAGTAAAGTTTACTCGAAGGTTTTGACACGTAGGATGCAAGATAAATCGGAAAGATTTCTATGGGAGGCACAATGCGGATTTAGACCTGGAAGAGGATGCACAGATCAAATGTTTTCTCTCCGCATGATCACGGAGAAGCTTCTGGCTGCTAACCAGAAAATTTTCTGTGCTTTTGTGGATCTTGAGAAAGCATTTGATAAGGTTGTGAGGAAGAAAATGTGGGAACTGTTGCCTGGGTATGGTGTGGACGGTCGATTGCTAAGGGCTGTGCAGTCACTTTACTGTGACTGTAAAGCCTGTGTGCGGGTAGGGCATGACCTGTCACCGACGTTTAGCGTCCAAACGGGCGTAAAACAGGGTTGTGTCATGTCTTTCTCGCTGTTCATACAGTATCTCGACAGCTGTTTACAGAAGCTGAAAGATAGCTGTTTGGGTGTGAAATTGGGTAACATAAAAGTAAATTGTCTGCTTTATGTTGATGATGCAGTACTTATTGCACCATCAGAGGCAGAACTGCAGGCATTAGTCACGTGTATGAAAGAAGAATGTGAAATTAATGGTCTCCGTTTGAATGCTAATAAAACTAAGGTTCTGGTATTTGAAAGGGACGAAGAAAGAACGAAGTGCGAAATTTTTGGTAAATCAGGAATGTCTAGAACAGGTGAATGAAATTGTATACTTGGGGAGTGCGTTTAGCCGGGATGGAAGATGTGATTTAGATGTTTGACAGACGTGTCGCTGCCGGGAACAAAGTCAATGGTGCCCTGGCTGCGTTAATCAAAAGGCAAGGCGTTGCGAAAAGTGCACGCCTTGCAATACATAACTCGGTGTTGGTACCGACTTTGTTATATGGCAGCGAAACCTGGGTATGCCAGAAGAAGCATAAAAGCAGGTTGAATGCAGTGGAGATGCGATCTCTTCGTAAAATGTGCGGCCTTACCATGGCCGACCGAAAGCGAAACGATGAGATTCGCAAAATGGTAGGTTTGAAAGATGACCTTGTCTCAAAAATGGATAAAGGCGTGCTTCGATGGTTTGGGCACGTTGAGCGAATGAGTGAAGACCGAATGGTGAAGAAAATATATAGCGCGAAAGTTAATATTAAAAGGTGTCGAGGTAGACCGAGACTAACTTTCGAAGACCATGTGAGCAAATTGCTCGAAGAGGGGAGGGTCAAGAGTACTCGGATACCTAGGCGTGCATGTATGAAGAAGATGATGAATCTGAAAGAAGCGAAAGAAGTATGTAGGGATCGTGACACTTGGCGATCTGTTCTCTCTGGCTACCCTGTCAGGGATTGTGCGTGAAGATAAATAAATAAATAATAATAAAAAATAACAGCACAATGCGCCCAGAAACGTTAACCATTTAAAATTTTCAGCTTTTGTTGTTGCATGCATGGGCCGGCTCGACCGGGGAAGTACCACCCCACCACCTCACAGAATACCGGCGTAACAAACTTCTGCGTTTCGTCTGGTGAGTGCAGGTAACCGGAGGCCCACACATCCCTCTCCCCCAAAACATGGTAGCGGTTGAAAGAAATCGACCCCAGAGGGGTACCAGCACCAGGCTCAGGCTGCCCCTCGGGGCAAAGTTCCGCTCTGTCCCCACCGAGGCAAACGAAGCAGAAATCTAAATGCCGTCCACTACCATCTTGAGACGGCAAAGCCTTGCTTTTTCTTACCGAAACGCAGATATCCTCTCCGGCGGATACCTCTTATCTTTCCTACCCGTGGTACAAGCTTGAACATTCTTTTGTACCTCGGGCCGGGGTTTGTGTATACGTCTGTTGTGTATCACTTGCACTTTATGGAATGTTCTGCCGTCGGTTTTTGCGGACCGATAGGACTTAGGGACCTTCAAGAAAAGAGCCTATACCTTTCGCAAAGGCCGGCAACGCATCTGCTATGCCTCTGGTATTACGGATGTTCATGGGCGGTGGTAATCACTTTCCATCACGTGAGCCTCCTGCTCGTTTGCCTCCCTTCTCTATAAAAAAATGACACGAACGGGGAAGCGTTCGCGCCTCCCAATTATTCCGAACGTTTCCGAATTAGGGTTCCGTGAGTAATGGCGTGTGGACTACGCGAATTAATTTTTATTATTAATGTTATATTATTTGGTCATATTGGTTCTTATAGATAAATAATGGCAAGATAATAATCATGTCAGTGTACATTAAGATGAAACGCAAAAACTCATCAGGAAAGCAAAGAAGTATCCATGTGGTCTATGGTACTATAACCTTTTTGGAAACCGGCTTGTTCGGGAGGCTGGAAGACATCAAGTCAGCTTAATAGACGATTCGTTATGAGTCACGAATACAGTACGTAGACGCGGCTTAGAAGCGTTATAGTTCTTCAATAGGCAGTTATCCCCTTTATAAAAAGAACAGGACAACCGCGCTTCTACTCTACGCTTAAATAGGCCTATTAAAATTTGTTAATATTACAGTCAAAGTTTAACAGTAACACACAACCAAGATCGTCAGAAAACAATATTGAAGAAGTAATAGTCACGATCGCCGAGTGGTTGGGAGCTCGGAATTTCGAATCCAGAGACCCTAGTTGGGTCCTCAGGTGGCAGGCTCGCACCAATTTAAATCGTTAGCTTAGACATAAAGACGACGACGGGCTCACTACCTGTCACGATAAAATATCTTCGGTGGAAGGTGGGTCAAAGGGATCTAATTGTCTAGACGTCTGTCAACCCCTGTATTGATAATTGGATGAAGATATTTAAATGTGAATTTTAAAATATCGGAGAAAAGTCTAAATAAAAAATATACATACACGGTCAGTATAGAATCACCTTTTTTGAAGTCGACTAAAATCCAAGGCGCAAATATTACATTTTTTAATATTTTTCTTTCTGGTCCGATAAAAATTACTTGATGTAGTTAGTAAATAAGTAATGCTAATATCAAAATGTATTTAAAACTCGCGTGACCTTACTGGTTTACGTCTCAGGGCAGAGCTAGAAGCATGATAGAAATCATATCGTCCATTAGTGAATTGGCTACCGTATTGCCATAGATTCCCGTCTGGTACGTATTTCCAAAAAACTACGATAAAATATCGGTACAATTTACGACTAATTTGGTCATATTAGTTATTTTCTTTTAGCATAAATAAATGTTCATATTGTTTTTCTTAACGATATAATACGATATGTACGAAATATTATATATACCTAAATCACGTCTCTTTATTTTTGTCTATACAAAAATATTGTTTTGTTGTTATTTTGATTGCTTTCATCAATGCTATATTCAAATACAATTTCTGACGGAAAAGCCAGACCAATAGCGCCAAATGTCATTATTTTTATGTTGTCATAAGCATCCTAAGATACTTCTTTAGTTTAGCGTTTAAAGTTTTAAGTTGATCATTCGACTTCTTTCAAATTTGCGGCCACGGATATACGTTCGATGTATTCTGTAAATGTAGATAACAATTATGAAATAATATAGGGGGTCATTGTAGAAGCGTGCTCGTCGCGACCCCTGCCAGTCCTTTTCAGCTGCAATTCTACACAGCTGCACACCCATGCCAACGAGGGTTAGGGCCGTCCCCCCAAGGCGACGCACACCAGTTCGTCCCCGTTGGTGTGAAATGCAGCGCGCAAAGCGGCGATGGGGACCGCCACCCGTCACGCACAGCCCGACACGGCGGAAGGTGGAGGACGGAGTGCAGAGTTGGCACGTGGAATGTTAGAGGAGGCATGAGAGATAAGACGAATGAGTTGATTGAAATAATGAAAGAAAGAGAATTAGATGTCGTGTGTTTGTCGGAGACCAAGGGGAAGGGCAGTGGTACTGAAGAGCTGCCTGGCGGGGCGTTAGCTCTATGGTCCGGAGTCCCGGAGAGCGAGAGCGCCTGCCAGGGAGTGGGGGTGCTGCTGTCGTCTCGGTTGGTCGATGTTATGACTGAATATAAGGTTGTGAACTCGAGACTTCTCTGGGTTCGCTTTAAATTGGGACTGACGAAATTATTCCTTTTGGCTGTTTATGCGCCGGTGGCTTCGTCGTCCAGAGCTGAGCTGGAGGAGTTTTGGGAGAATGTAAGAGAAGTTCTAGACTTGGTTAGAAGAAACGAAAGAATTGTTGTATGTGGTGATTTGAATGGATGGGTTGGTACCGCTCGGCCAGGGTACGAGTCGGTGCTTGGAATGTTTGGCGATAAAAGGGTTAACGATGCTGGCAAGCTTATACTGGCTGTATCCAAGGAAAAGGGTCTTCTTGTGACAAACACTATGTTCAGTCACAAGAAAATCCATATGTATACTAGAACAAGAGAGAATGAGAGAAGTATGATCGATTTATTCCTGGTGGATGACCGGCTGCGAAAACAGGTGATGGATACGCGAGTGTTCCGGGGTGCTGACCTGGGAACGGATCACTATCTAGTGATTACTAGATTTAGGGGTCTGTTCTCGGATTGGCGCCACCGGACGGCGATACCAGAATCACAGTCGGTCAGTAGCATCCGAAGCTGGAAGCTTCAGGAAGCGGACACTAGGAATAAATATCAAGCAAGGGTAGCCGAAAAGCTGGACAGCATTGGTGTTAGGAAAGAATGTGTGGAAGAAATATGGCAGAGCCTTAGAGATGGAATGGTTAGTGCAGCGGAAGACGTGTGTGGAACTGTGAAAAGAGGTAGTAGTAAAAAGGGTGATGCATGGTGGAATGACGAAGTGAAAGAAGCTTTAAATAAGAAGAAGAAAGTATGGTTAGACTACTTGGCCTCTAGTTATGATAAGGATATGAGAGAGAAGAGGAAAGAAAGATATAAGCTCCAGAAAGTTCACACGAAAGCATTGATTGAGGAAGTGCGTGAAAGGAGTAGAATGGAAGCGGACGAAAGGTTGTCGCACAACTTCAAGGAGAACTCAAACTCTTCTGGAAAGAGGTTGGAAGGACCCGGAGTGGAGCGACAGCCTTAGAATGAATAAAGTGCTTTCGGGAACCAATGACGTCCTCTCAGAAAAATCGGACGTCATGCAGCGATGGAGCGAATTTTATAGAGATGTATGCGTGTGATGATCTTAGTGAGGGATCCGGGGTGACGCCGTGACTGGTACGCCAGACTCGGACCTCGATGACACTGAGGTCATCAGTATGAAAGAGATTGAATGTGCGATTAGAAGTTTGAAATGTGGTAAGGCTGCGGGACTAGACAGAGTTACTGCTGAAATGGTCAAGTATGGTGGGCCACCGCCTGGAACAGCTTTCATCTGCTGTGCAATTTGTGCTGGCGAACGGGGGCTGTTCCGGATGATTGGCGATCCGCGGTCATTGTGCCTTTATATAAAGGTAAAGGTTCACATTATGACTGCGGGTGCTATCGGGCGATCAGCTTGACCAGTTTAGCAAGTAAAGTTTACTCGAAGGTTTTGACACGTAGGATGCAAGATAAATCGGAAAGATTTCTATGGGAGGCACAATGCGGATTTAGACCTGGAAGAGGATGCACAGATCAAATGTTTTCTCTCCGCATGATCACGGAGAAGCTTCTGGCTGCTAACCAGAAAATTTTCTGTGCTTTTGTGGATCTTGAGAAAGCATTTGATAAGGTTGTGAGGAAGAAAATGTGGGAACTGTTGCCTGGGTATGGTGTGGACGGTCGATTGCTAAGGGCTGTGCAGTCACTTTACTGTGACTGTAAAGCCTGTGTGCGGATAGGGCACATGAAGCGTCCAAACGGGCGTAAAACAGGGTTGTGTCATGTCTTTCTCGCTGTTCATACAGTATCTCGACAGCTGTTTACAGAAGCTGAAAGATAGCTGTTTGGGTGTGAAATTGGGTAACATAAAGTAAATTGTCTGCTTTATGTTGATGATGCAGTACTTATTGCACCATCAGAGGCAGAACTGCAGGCATTAGTCACGTGTATGAAAGAAGAATGTGAAATTAATGGTCTCCGTTTGAATGCTAATAAAACTAAGGTTCTGGTATTTGAAAGGGACGAAGAAAGAACGAAGTGCGAAATTTTGGTAAATCAGGAATGTCTAGAACAGGTGAATGAAATTGTATACTTGGGGAGTGCGTTTAGCCGGGATGGAAGATGCGATTTAGATGTTTGACAGACGTGTCGCTGCCGGGAACAAAGTCAATGGTGCCCTGGCTGCGTTAATCAAAAACAGGCGTTGCGAAAAGTGCACGCCTTGCAATACATAACTCGGTGTTGGTACCGACTTTGTTATATGGCAGCGAAACCTGGGTATGCCAGAAGAAGCATAAAAGCAGGTTGAATGCAGTGGAGATGCGATCTCTTCGTAAAATGTGCGGCCTTACCATGGCCGACCGAAAGCGAAACGATGAGATTCGCAAAATGGTAGGTTTGAAAGATGACCTTGTCTCAAAAATGGATAAAGGCGTGCTTCGATGGTTTGGGCTAGTTGAGCGAATGAGTGAAGACCGAATGGTGAAGAAAATATATAGCGCGAAAGTTAATATTAAAAGGTGTCGAGGTAGACCGAGACTAACTCGAAGACCATGTGAGCAAATTGCTCGAAGAGGGGAGGGTCAAGAGTACTCGGATACCTAGGCGTGCATGTATGAAGAAGATGATGAATCTGAAAGAAGCGAAAGAAGTATGTAGGGATCGTGACACTTGGCGATCTGTTCTCTCTGGCTACCCTGTCAGGGGATTGTGCGTGAAGATAAATAAATAAATAAATAAATAAATAAATAAATAAATAAATAAATAAATAAATAAATAAATAAATAAATAAATAAATAAATAAATAAATAAATAAATAAATAAATAAATAAATAAATAAATAAATAAATAAATAAATAAATAAATAATAATAAAAAATAACAGCACAATGCGCCCAGAAACGTTAACCATTTAAAATTTTCAGCTTTTGTTGTTGCATGCATGGGCCGGCTCGACCGGGGAAGTACCACCCCACCACCTCACAGAATACCGGCGTAACAAACTTCTGCGTTTCGTCTGGTGAGTGCAGGTAACCGGAGGCCACCACATCCCTCTCCCCCAAAACATGGTAGCGGTTGAAAGAAATCGACCCCAGAGGGTACCAGCACCAGGCTCAGGCTGCCCCTCGGGGGGAATAAGTTCGCTCTGTCCCCACCGAGGCAAACGAAGCAGAAATCTAAATGCCGTCCACTACCATCTTGAGACAGCAAAGCCTTGCTTTTCTTACCGAAACGCAGATGTCCTCTCCGGCGGATACCTCTTATCTTTCCTACCCGTGGTACAAGCTTGAACATTCTTTTGTACCTCAGGCCGGGGTTGGAAAGTATGGGTGCAGCTGTAGAATTGCAGCTGAAAGGACTGGCAGGGGTCGCGACGAGCACGCTTCTACAATGACCCCTATATTATTTCACAATTGTTATCTACATTTACAGAATACATCGAACGTATATCCGTGGCCGCAAATTTGAAAGAAGTCGAATGATCAACTTAAAACTTTAAACGCTAAACTAAAAGTATCTTAGGATGCTTATGACAACATAAAAATAATGACATTTGGCGCTATTGGTCTGGCTTTTCCGTCAGAAATTGTATTTGAATATAGCATTGATGAAAGCAATCAAAATAATAATAAAACAATATTTTGTATAGACAAAAATAAAGAGACGTGATTTAGGTATATATAATATTTCGTACATATCGTATTATATCGTTAAGAAAACAATATGAACATTTATTTATGCTAAAAGAAAATAACTAATATGACCAAATTAGTCGTAAATTGTACCGATATTTTATCGTAGTTTTTGAAATACGTACCAGACGGGAATCTATGGCAATACGGTAGCCAATTCACTAATGGACGATATGATTTCTATCATGCTTCTAGCTCTGCCCTGAGACGTAAACCAGTAAGGTCACGCGAGTTTAAATACATTTTGATATTAGCATTACTTATTTACTAACTACATCACACCTTTTTATCGGACCAGAAAGAAAAAATATTAAAAATGTAATATTTGCGCCTT